>CM050663.1:1622537-1723154 GCA_027574665.1 Rhynochetos jubatus
AAGCTCGGGCCGGTCCCGCGGCAGGGGCCGTCCCCGCAGCCGGTGGCAGCGGTCCCCGCAGCAGCGCCAGGGCCCGGCGGCCCATGGGCCGGGGGTGGTAGCGGCCGGGCGAGAGGCGGCAGAGGCGGCGCCAGGCCAGCGCCAGCCCCAGGGCCAGCCCCAGCAGCACCGCCAGCAGCGCCCCCGCCGCACGGTCGCTGCGGCTCCAGCCCGGGTCACCCGCCGCTGCCAGCCCCGGCATCGCCAGCAGCACCGCGGGGGGAGGGCAGCGCCGCGGGCCGGCCTGGGGGGGGCGAGGGGGAGGTGTCAGTGGCGGGGGGGCAGTGGGGGCCGGGGAGGGTCAGGGGGGGCGGGGGGACCGGTGTGGGGGGGGAGTGGGTGGGGGCAGTGGTGGCCAGGGGGTCGGGGGGCAGTGGGGGCCGGGGGGGGTGTCAGTGGGGGGGCAGTGGGGGGTGTCAGGGGGGGCGGGGGGGGACCGATGGGGGGGCAGTGGTGGCCAGGGGGGTCGGGGGGCAGTGGGGGCCGGGGGGGGCTGTCAGTGGGGGGGCCGGGGGGGGGGGCAGTGGTGGCTAGGGGTGTCGGGGGGCAGTGGGGGGGTCAGGGGGGGCGGGGGGGACCGGTGGGGGGTGCAGTGGGTGGGGGCAGTGGTGGCCAGGGGGGTCGGGGGCAGTGGGGGCCGGGGGGGGGTGTCAGTGGGGTGTCAGTGGGGGGGGGCGGGGGGACCGGTGGGGGGGGCAGTGGGTGGGGGCAGTGGTGGCCAGGGGGATCGGGGGGCAGTGGGGGCTGGGGTGTGTGTCGGGGGGGGGGGCAGTGGGGGCCGGGAGGGTGGATCAGGGGGTCGGGGAGTCGGGGCAGTGGGGGGCGTCTGGGGGACCGGAGGGGTGTCAGTGGGGGCGGGGGGAGCAGGGGGGGCCGGGGTGAGGGGCAGTGGTGGTGGGTGGGGGGCATCAGTGGGGGCCGGAAGGGGGAAGTGATGGCCGGGGGGGGAGTCAGTGGGGGCGTGCAAGGGGTCAGTGATGGTGGGGAGGGGCAGTGGGGGCGGCTGGGGGGGTCAGTGATGGCCGGGGGGGTCAGTGATGGTGGGGAGGGGGCAATGGGGGCGGCTGGGGGGTCAGTGATGGCCGGGGGGGGGTCAGGGTCGTGTGCCTGGCACCCAGCCCGGTTGTTCCAGGGTCTGGGGTGGCCGCCCCAACCCAGAAAAAGGGGGGTGGGGGGTGTAGGGCCGGGGGCAAAGGGCAACGAGGCCCTGGGGAGGGGGGCCCTACCCCCACCCGGCCCCGTGACAGGAAGCTGCGGTCGGTGGGTGCTGCAGCACCTGGGGGTGCTGGGGGGGGAGGAGATGGGTCCTGCCCCCTCACCCCCACCCCCCCCCAGCGCCGCTTCCCGCAGCGCTGCAGACCCCATAGCAGACCCCTCCCATGGCTCTGAGCCCCCCCCCCCCAGCCCTCCAAGCTCCCTAATCTGCCACCCCCAGCCCCACGATGCTATGCTGACCCCCCCCTCCCCCTCAACTACCCCCCCGGCTTCACTGTGCGCCCCCACACTCCCCCCCCAACCTCCCCATGCAGCCCTTGCCCCCCCCAGTCCCCAAATACCCCTCCCCGGCTTCACTGTGCACCCCTAACCCCCCCACAACCTCCCCATGCAGCCCTTGCCCCCCCCAGTCCCCAAATACCCCTCCCCGGCTTCACTGTGCACCCCTAACCCCCCACAACCTCCCCATGCAGCCCTTGCCCCCCCCCCAGTCCCCAAATACCCCTCCCCGGCTTCACTGTGCACCCCTAACCCCCCCCAACCTCCCCATGCCGCCCTTGCCCCCCCCGTCCCCAAATACCCCCCCCAGCTTCACCGTGCAGCCCCCACACTCCCCCCCCAACCTCCCCATGCAGCCCCTGCCCCCCCCAGTCCCCAAATACCCCCCCCCAGCTTCACTGTGCACCCTAACCCCCCCCCAACCTCCCCATGCAGCCCTTGCCCCCCCCCCGTCCCTAAATACCCCCCCCGCCCACCCCAACGTCCCCCCCAGCATCACCAGACCCTGCCGCTCCCCCCACCCCTGCTGTGGGGGGGGGGCCTGCCCCAAGACCCCCCTCACTACTGGCCCCTCTCCCCCCAGGGCAGCATCAGCCAGCACCGGGGCGGGGGGGAAACACCCTGAATTTGAATGAAACCACAACACCCCCCCCCCCCCCCCGCAGGAAACTGAGGCTGGAGAAGGCCCTGCCCCCTCCCCAGCCCCATCCCGTTGCGGGATATGCCCCCCTGGGCCCCCCCCCCCAAGTTTTTGGGGTGCTCACCATCAGCGGGTGCTGCCGGAGCGGTTCCTGGCGTCGCAGGCGCGGACCGTGCTGGGGGCCCCCCCACGGGCGCTTCCTGCCCTCCCCCCCCCCCCACGCAGCGGATGTATCGGTGCGGGGGGAGCCGAGGTACCGCGTGTGACACCCCCCTCCCCCCCGCCTCCCCGAGACGCACCCAGGGCCCTGCAAACCCCAGGGGGGTGCCTGCCCTCAGGACCCCACCCCCCAGAGCCCCCCAGCCACCGCCTTGCCCCCCCCCCCAGCCCCACCCACCGTTTTTATAATAAAGTCCTTTATTTGGAGTGAAAATATAATTTTTGACCCTGCACAGTAAGGGGGGGGGGGGAGGGAAGGGGGAGGACCCCCCCCAAAATACAGGGGGATGATATTCCGCGGCTGGGGGGGGCAGATTGTGCCCTGCCTCATAGGAAAGGGGCGAAGACCCCCACCCGGGGACGAGGGGGGGGTGCAGGGGGTAGTGTTTGATCCCACTAGCAGCCCCCAGCCCGAAACATGGGGGGGGGGGGGGGGCAGCACCCTGTAAGGCAATGGGGGGGGGGTGGGGGGGAGCTGCCAGCGGGCGGCCCCTTTAACGGGACAAGGACCCAGCGGTGGGCTTGGGGAGGGACGGACCCCGGGCGGCGGCAGGCATGGTCCCTGGCAGGTGGGGGACGGGGGGCGTGGGGGTGGTCTCGGGCGGTGGTCCCTGAGGTGGGGGCGGGGGGGGGGGTCCCTAGACGTGGCCGTTCTCGAGGCGGCTGAGCTGCTCCTCCAGGCGGGCGATGCGCTGCCCCTGCTCGGCCACCAGCGCCCGCAGCGCCCCCACCTCCTGCAGCACCTCCTCCAGCCGCCCCCCGCCCTGCAACGCCCCGTCAGACACGCCCGGCCACGCCCACCGCGGCCACACCCAGCGCCCCCCCGACCCCTCCCCCGATCTGGCTCCACCCACCCTGACCACACCCATGACACGCCCCGCCCACTGCCCCATCCCACCTTAGACCCACCCACTGCCCTAGCCTGGCCACGCCCACTGCCAATGGCCACACCCATCTCGCTAGCCTGGCCACGCCCCCCCGCTGCCACACCCACCCCAGACCCCCCCCCCCATCCCATCCCCAGCAGACTCCGTGGCCCCACCCAGAGACCCCCACCCACTCCCTGACCCCACCCCCAGAGACCCCACCCCTATAGACCCCACCCACCCCATAGACCCACCCTAAGACTCCACCCACCCCATGGCCCCACCCCATAGACCCCACCCACCCCATGGCCCCACCCACTCCCTGGTCCCACCCCATAGACCCCACCCACCCTGTGGCCCCACCCACCCCATGGTCCCACCCCATAGACCCACCCCCATAGACTCCACCCACCCTGTTGCCCCCACCCACCCCATGTCCCACCCCACAGACCCCCCCCCCAGAGACTCCACCCCCCCGTGCCCCCCTCCCTCCCCGCCCCCCCCCAGCCCCCCCCCATACCTACCGCAGGCGCCGAGGAGCCGGTTCCCAGGGCCGGGGGGGCGCTGAGGCGGGCGGGGGTGGGCGCGGCGGGGGGCGTGGGGGGCGGCGCGGCGGGGGGGGCGGCGGGGGGGCGGCTCTCGTGCAGGAGGGGGCCGCGGCGGCTCACCTTGAGGTCCCGCTGTTTGCTGGGGACGTAGCCTGGCGCAGGGACAGCAGCACCGGCCCCGCCGTGCGGCCCCCCACCCACTCCTCCGCCTCCAGCGCCGCCTCGGGGCCCGCCGTGTCGGGGTACAGGTCATCCTGGAACAGGTCCGACTGCCCCCCAACCCCCCCCGGCATCAGAGGGGGCTGGGGGGAGACCCTCACCCACCCCAGGGACCCCACACAGTCCCCCACAGGGACCCCCACACCCAGGGACCCTCACCCAGACCCTCTAGGGACCCCCCCACCCAGACCCCCTAGAGCCCGCCACACACCCAGGGACACCCCCAGACCCTCTAGGGACCCCCACCCAAACCCTACGGGGATCCCCACACCCAGGGACCCTCACCCAGACCCTCTAGAGACCCCCACCCAGCCCCCATAGAGACCCCCACACCCAGGAACCCCCACCCAGACCCTGTGGGGACCTCCCTGACAGACTCCATGGGACGCCCCCCCACCCAGGGACACCCCCCAGACCATACAGGGACCCCCAGGGCCCCCACCCAGCCCCCGTGGGGACCCCCACACCCCGGGCCCCCACCCAGCCCCCTGTGGGGACCCCCACACCCCGGGCCCCCACCCAGCCCCTCGTGGGGACCCCCACATCCCGGGCCCCCACCCAGCCCCCCGTGGGGATCCCCACACCCAGGGACCCCCACCCAGACCCTGTGGGGACCTGACAGACTCCATGGGCCCCCCCGACAGACTCCATGGGCCCCCCACCTACTCAGGGACCACCCCCAGACCACACAGGGCCCCCCCAGGGCCCCCACCCAGCCCCTCGTGGGGATCCCCACACCCCGGGACCCCCACCCAGCCCCTGTGGGGACCTGACAGACTCCATGGGCCCCCACCCTACTCAGGGACCACCCCCAGACCACACAGGGACCCCCCAGGGCCCCCACCCAGCCCCCGCGGGGACCCCCAACCACCATGTCCTACCCAGGGGCCCACCCCCCCAGCATGACTGGAGACCCCCACCCCAGCCCCCACATCCCGCCCAGTGACCCCACCAAACCCACATGGGCTCCCGCACCCAGGGGCAGACTGGGGACCCCCCCCCCCCCCCCCGCCCCCAGGACCCCCCCCCCACCCCCCCACCGACCTTCCTCGGCACCGTCATGACGATGGGCTCGCACTTGCGCTCGTGCAGCTTGTAGAACCTGCCGGGGGGGGGTGGGGGGTGTCACGGGCGAAAAGGGGTGCTGGGGGGGGGGGTCCCCGCACTCAAGCCAGCGCCCACCTGGCGATCTCGCACTTGCTGACGTCCAGCCCGCGCTTGGGCATCCAGCCCATCCCCCGCTGCGGCTCCTTGCTGGTGAAGGTGTTGAGGAAGTGGATGTAGGGCGGCTCCTCCGTGATCTCGAAGTATCGGATGCTCGAGTCGCCCTGGCAACACGGTATCAGCTGAGGGGGGGGGGGTGAGGGGTGTGGGGGGGGGCCGGGGGCGGGGGGCTCCCGGGGGCGGCGAACCTTCCCGCAGACGTAGACCACGTTGGTGTCCGGGTCGTAGAAGGGCAGCAGCGCCCCGTTGCTGGAGTCCAGCTCCTGCAATCCCATGGGCTCTTCCAGGTTTTCCTACGGGGGAGCGCGTGGGGGCACAGGGGTGAGGGTGGCGGGGGCACGGGGGGGGCACGGGGGGGGCACGGGGGGGGGCACAGGGGGTGGCACAGGGGGTGGCACAGGGGTGAGGGTGGCGGGTGGCACAGGGGGTGGCACAGGGGTGAGGGTGGCGGGGGGCACAGCGGGTGGCACAGGCACGGGGGGGGCACAGGGGGTGGCACAGGGGTGAGGGTGGCGGGGGCACAGGATGAGGGTGGTGGTGGCACAGCAGGTGGCACAGGGGTGACAGCAGCGGGTGGCACAGGGGTGAGGGTGGCGGTGGCACAGCTGGTGGCACAGGGGGTGGCACAGGGGTGAGAGTGGCAGGGGCACAGCGAGTGGCACAGGGGTGACAGCAGCAGGTGGCACAGGGGTGACAGCAGCTGGTGGCACAGGGGGTGGCACAGGGGGTGGCACAGGGGGTGAGAGTGGCAGGGGGCACAGTGGGTGGCACAGGGGTGACAGCAGCAGGTCGCAGAGGGATGACAGCAGTGGGTAGCACAGGAGTGAGGGTGGCGAGTGGCACAGTGGTGGCACGGGGTGGACAGCAGTGGGTAGCACAGGAGTGAGGGTGGCGAGTGGCACAGTGGGTGGCACAGGGTGACAGCAGTGGGTAGCACAGGAGTGAGGGTGGCGAGTGGCACAGTGGGTGGCCACGGGGTGACAGCAGCAAGTGGCACAGGGGTGACAGCAACAGGTGGCACAGGGTGACAGCAGTGGGTAGCACAGGAGTGAGGGTGGCGAGTGGCACAGTGGGTGGCACAGGGGTGACAGCAGCAAGTGGCACAGGGTGACAGCAGTGGGTAGCACAGGAGTGAGGGTGGCGAGTGGCACAGTGGGTGGCACAGGGGTGACAGCAGCAAGTGGCACAGGAGTGAGAGTGGCGAGTGCACAGTGGGTGGCACAGGGGTGAGGGTTGCGGGTGGCACAGGGGTGACAGCAGCAAGTGACACAGTGGGTGGCACAGGGTAACAGCAGCGGGTGGCACAGGGGTGACAGCGGCGGGTGGCACAGCGGATGGCCCCCCGAAACGGTCTGACCCCCCAGGATCCCACCCCCCCGGGGCCGCCCCTCACCGTGTCCCACAGCGCCAGCTGCCGCTCGCTCATGCGGCTGAAGCCGGTGGTGAAGATCTTGCCGTCGGCCAGGAAGATGGCCCGCATGGGGCGAGCCCCCTCGTGCGCCCGCTCCTTCTCCTGGGCAGGGGGGACCGGGGGGGGGGGGGTCAGCGTCCCCGTCCCGGCACCCCGGGATGTCCCGCACCAAGGGACGCGTGCGGCGGGGAGCACCGGAGAGGGGTGACACGTCCGCCGAGGACCGGGGCGGGAAGACGCCTCGGGGACACGGGTAGGGTGACGCGCGCGCCCCCCCCAGCCCCGCCCGGCGGGGGACTCACGGCCACCACGGTGCGCGGCGGGGGTCGATGACGCGGACGCTCTTGTCCTTGCAGGCGGTGCAGAAGCGGGCGCCGTCGCGGCTCCAGCTGACGCTGTAGATGAGGTCGGGGTGCAGCCCCTCCAGGCGGTACAGCTCCTCGGCCGTGCCCACGTTCCAGATCAGCACCACGTTGTCACAGCCTGGGCGGGTCACCACGTGTCCCCACACGCCCCGTAACCGTCCCCCTTTCCCGAGCCCCGCGGCCTCCTGGCCCGTACCTGCGCTGAGCAGGACGTTGCGGGCGGTGGGATGCCAAGCGATGATGCCCACGCGTTTCGAGTGTCCCTCCAGCACCACCACCGGCTCCGTCAGCGGCTGGCTCAGCCCGTTTTTCCGGGATCTGCCACACCTACGGGGACACGGACGGGGACAGGGGTCAGGGATGTCCCCAGTAGGGATGGGGACAGGGATGGGGCCAGGGATGTCTCCACTGGGTCAGGGGACAGGGATGGGGTCAGGGATGGGGACAGGGGTCAGGGATGTCCCCGCTGGGTAAGGGGACAGGGATGGGGACAGGGATAGGGACAAGGGTCAGGGATGTCCCCGCTAGGTAAGGGGACAGGGATGGGGTTAGGGAAGGGGACAGGGGTCAGGAGATGAGGTGGACAAGGATGAGGACAGAGACGGGGACGAGGACAGGGATAGGGAACAGGGATGTTCCCGCTGGGTAAGAAGACAGGGATGGGGACAAGGATGGGGACAAGGATGGGGACAGGGATGGGGACAGGGATGGGGACAGGCACAGCCCCATCGGGTCTGGGGACAAGGAGGACAGGGATGGGGACAAGGACAGGGAGAGGGATGTCCCCGTTGGGTAAGAGGACAGGGATGGGGACAGGGGTGGGGACAGGGGTGGGAACAGGGGTCAGGGATGTCCCCATCAGGTAAGGGGACAGGGATGGGGTCAGGGATGGGGTCAGGGGATGAGGTGGACAAGGATGAGGACAGGGATGGGGACAAGGACAGGGATGGGGACAAGGGCAGGGATGGGGCACAGGGATGTCTCTGCTGGGTAAGAGGACAGGGATGGGGGACAGAGGTGGGGACAGGGGTGGTGACAGGCACAGCCCCATGGGGTCAGGGGATGAGAAGGACAGGGGCGCGGTGGGTAAAAGCAGGGCGGGGGGTGTCCCCTCACCGTGCCCTACGCCCCCCCCCCCCCCCCCCGGCTGCACCCCCTCACCATGACGGTGCAATCCTCGGAGCCGCTGGCGATGACGTGGTCGTTGTGGGGACACCAGTCGATGTCCAGGACGGGCCCCGTGTGCCCGCACACCGTGGGGTACGACTTGTCGATGCGCCCGGTCTGGGGACAAACCAAGGGACAAAAAGGAGGAGGATGCCGGGGGTGGCGGGTGGTGGGGGGTGTCACCCACTTAACTCCGTCCCCCCCCCCTCCCCGTCCCGTCCCCGCCGGCGGCACCTTGTGCAGGGGAAGGACGAGGAAGGCGCCGCCGCCGCTGGCCTCCACGATGATGGCGACGAAGGAGGGGTTGACGGCGCAGAAGGTGCTGTCCCAGGTGACGCGGGACACGCGGATGTCATCGTAGCACTGCTCCGTCTTCGCCGGCTGCCCGAACACGTGGCGGAACTTGCTCTGCCGCACCACCTTCCGAAACGACATGGCTGGGGCGCAACGCCCCCCCCGCGCCGGGGTCAGAGCCCCGGGGAGCGGACACACCCACGCGGGGGGCAGGGTCCCCACGGAGGGACACGGGGCGGTGGCGGACAGCGCTTGGGGTTAAAGGGTGTGGGGGGGGGGAGTCCCCGGCCATGCTGCGGGGGATGGGGGTGGCTGGTCGCTGTCCCCCGTGCCCGGAGCGGGAAGCGGGGGCTGCGCTGGGGCCGTGGGAAATAGGGAGCCCTCCCTGTCCCGCCCCGGGGCGGGGGGCTCGGAGGGGGACAGGGAGTGGCTCTGCCGGGATGGGGACAGGGGTGGCCCCTCCAGAGCTGGGGAGAGGGACTGGGGAGAGGGATGGGGACGGAGAGGAGGGCAGGCACAGCCCCGTGGGGTCAGGGGACAAGGAGAGGGATGGCCCTGCTGGGTGAGGGGACAGGGGCGGGGACAGGGATGGGGACAGGGGTCAGGGATGTCCCCGTTGGGTCAGGGGACAGGGGTGGGGACAGGGATGGGGACAGGAATGGGGTCAGGGATGGGGGGTGGGGACAGGGGTGGGGACAGGGGTCAGGGATGTCCCCGCTGGGTAAGGGGACAGGGATGGGGACAGGGATGGGGTCAGGGATGGGGGGTGGGGACAGGGATGGGGACAGGGGTCAGGGATGTCCCCACTGGGTCAGGGGACAGGGATGGGGACAGGGGTCAGGGATGGGGACAGGGGTCAGGGATGTCCCCACCGGGTAAGGGGACAGGGGCGGGGACAGGGGTCAGGGGATGAGGTGGACAAGGATGAGGACAGAGATGGGGACAAGGACAGGGATGGGGACAGGGGTCAGGGATGTCCCCGCTGGGTAAGGGGACAGGGATGGGGACAGGGATGAGGACAGGGGTCAGGGATGTCCCGGCTGGGTAAGGGGACAGGGATGGCGACAGGGATATCCCCACTGGGTAAGGGGATGGGGACAGGGGTCAGGGATGTCCCCGTTGGGTCAGGGGACAGGGATGGCGACAGGGATGGGGATGAGGACGGGGAAGGGGACGGTTATGGCGCCCTGGGCAGGGCGGGGGGAGCTCGGGGCCGGGGCCGGGGCCGGGGCCGGGGCCGGGGCCGGTCGCTCCGGGGCCGGGTGGGTCCCCTCAGGCCGGGACCGGGGGCCGCCCCATCCCCGCGGCCTCGGGAGCCGCCGGGGCCCGCAGCGGAGCGGGTCGGGGGCGGGGGGGAGGGGGCCCGTCCCCGCACTCACCGGCGGGCGGGGGCCGGGGCCGGGGCCGGTGGGAGCGGGCGGCTGCGCGCGGGGCCGGCGGCGGCGGCGGGCGGGGGCGGGGCAGGAAGTGACCGAACGCCCCGCCCCGTCCCGCCCAGCGCATGCGCCCTGCGCGCCTCCCCCGGCGGCGGGGGGTGGGCGGTACCGGGGGGCGGGGGGACCCGTGGGGCAGCGTCACCCGTGGGACAGGGTCACCCTGTGGGGCAGGGTCACCCTGTGGAGCAGTGTCACCCATGGGGCAGGGTCCCCGCATGGAGCAGGGTCACCCTGTGGGGCAGGGTCACCCCCTGGGGCACTGTCTCCCCATGGGCACGGTCCCCGCGTGGGGCAGGGTCTCCCCATGGGGCAGGGTCTCCCCATGGGCACGGTCCCTGCGTGGGGCAGGATCACCCCGTGGGGCACTGTCACCCCATGGGCACGGTCCCCGCGTGGGGCAGGGTCTCCCCATGGGGCAGGGTCTCCCCATGGGCACGGTCCCTGCGTGGGGCAGGATCACCCCGTGGGGCACTGTCACCCCATGGGCACGGTCCCCGCGTGGGGCAGGGTCTCCCCATGGGGCAGGGTCTCCCCATGGGGCACAGTCACCCCATGGGGCAGGGCCAGCACCCCACGTGGTGACCGCACAGGGGTCCCCCGTGGGCACCCAGTGACCCCGGCTGGCACCACGCAGTGCCCCACGCCCCCACGGGTGGCCCTGCCCCACCGAGGCCCCATCTGCGTGGGGGTGGGGGACACGAGGCTCTGCCCACGCGTGGGGATGTCCCCAGCTGGGGGGTGCCGTGTCACCCCACAGCGGGGCCAGATGGGGCCAGGGGCTGGGGGGCAGCTCACGGAGCTCCCCAGGGGGACCCCACGCATGTCACAGCCGGCGGGTGGGTGAGGGGGGCGGGTGGCAGGGGGGTGGCAGCGGTGGGTGGCACAGGGGATGGCACGGGGGTGGCAGTGGTGGTGGGTGGCACAGGGGTGATGGCAGCGGGTGGCAGGGTGGTGGCAGCGGTGGGTGGCACAGGGGTGAGGGTGGTGAGTGACACAGGGGTGACAGCATTGGATGGCATGGGCGTGACAGCAGCAGGTGGCACAGGGGTGGCAGCGGCGGGTGGCACAGGGGTGAGAGTGGCAAGTGACACAGTGGTTGGCACAGGGGTGACAGCAGCAAGTGGCACAGGGGTGAGGGTGGCGAGTGGCGCAGCGGGTGGCACAGGGGTGACAGCAGCAGGTGGTGCAGTGGGTGGCACGGGTGTGACGGCAGTGGGTGGCACAGTGGATGGCACAGGGGTGGCAGCAGCAGCGGGTGGCACGGGGCTGGCAGCAGTGGTGGGTGGCACAGGGGTGAGGGTGGCGAGTGGCACAGCAGGTGGCACAGGGGTGAGGGTGGTGAGTGGCACAGCAGTGGGTGACACGGGGGTGGCAGCAGTGGTGGGTGGCACAGGGGTGAGGGTGGTGAGTGGCACAGCGGGTGGCACAGGGGTGGCAGCAGTGGGTGGCACGGGGGTGACAGCAGCGGCGGGTGGCACAGCGGGTGGCACAGGGGTGGCAGCAGCAGCGGGTGGCACAGGGGTGAGGGTGGCGAGTGGCACAGCGGGTGGCACAGGGGTGACAGCAACGGCGGGTGGCCGCCGGGCGCGGCGGCGGCAGGCGCGTGTGCCCAGCAGCAGGTACAGGCAGGGGTTGAGGCAGCTGCTGACGTTGAAGGCCAGACCCAGCAGGTAGATGAGGTGACTGGGGGGGTCGCGGGCCACCAACTGCAGCAACTGGGCAACCTGGAAGGGCAGGTGCAGCACCGCGTAAGCGCTGAGCGTGGCCGCCACGATGCGCTGGAAACGGGCGGGCGGGCGACCGCCTTGACCGCGCCGGCACCGGGCCAGAGCCAGCGCTGCCCCGTGGCAAGCCACGACCACCCCGAAGGGCAGTAGCCCCTCCACCAGCACCTCGAGCCACCTCATCGGCACCTCCCAGTGCCCCCTCTCGCTCCGGCACACCACCAAACCGGGCAACAGCTCCGTCGCCGCCGATAACGCCGTGTCCGGCACGCTGCAGCCGCCGGCCGCCAGCCACGCGCCCGCGCACAACGCCGTCGGTAAACCGGTGGGTCGGCGGCACCGGTACCAGAGCGGCGCGGCTACCAGTAGCCACCGGTCGAGGCTGATGGCCGCCAGCAAGAAGAGCCCGCTGTAGTAGCCAACGCCGTAGAGGAACTGGTGGAGGCGGCACAGGTGGGTGCCCAGTGGCCACTGGTCGTCGTGGGCCACCGACCAGATCTGCAGGACCGAGTTGGCGAGGAAGAGGAAGTCGGAGGCGGCCAGGCTGAGGATGAAGGCGGCCAGCCCGCGGCCCCGCAGGCGCCAGCCCGTTAGCCACAGGGTGAAGGCGTTGGCCGGTAGCCCCAGCGCTGCGCAGGCCACCAGCAGCTGCCCGTCCCACGGCAGGACGCCGGGGGGTGGCGGGGACGTCGTGGGGGACGAGTCCATCGTCCGGGCGCGTGGGCGGCTCAGGGCTGCGGGGAGGGGGTGTCACCTGTCACCCCCCTCCGGTGTCACCCTCTCCCGTGTGACGCCACGCCTCGCCGCGGCCTGCCCCACCCCGCCCTCATTTCGGGGTGTCCCCTCCCATGGCATCCCTGGCCCCCCTCTCCCCAACCCGGCTGTGCCACGCTGTGCCCACCCTCATGCCCCAGACGAGCCTGGGGGTGCCCCACCGGCCCCTCCCGCGGGGGTCCGGGGCAGTAAATAGTGTAGGACCTACCTTAATGGTGGGGAGAGCTCAGCTGGAAGCAGCGCAGGGGCGGGGGACACCCAGTTGTGGGGTGCCCTATATGTGGGAGCGGGTGGCAGGGGCCTCCTCCCCTGGCAGTGACACCCCCCAAATCTCTCACATCACCCCCTGGCACTGGGGAGCTCTGGGGAGGGGCCTGCGGGTGGCCCCAGCGCTGCCTCAGTTTCCCCATCTTTGGAGGGGGGGGCACGGGGCACCCGTTATCAGGCAGGGCAGCTGCTGCAGGCAGAGCGGAAGCGGCCCCGCTATCGCCACGCGGGGGGGTCAGCCATGGAGCAGGACCCCCCCCCTCACCCACACCCACCCACTGCTGGACCCCACGGGGTATCAGGGTGGGGGTCCCAGGGCAGGAGGGAGCCCCCCGGGCGGGGGTACGGGGCCACATGAGCCGTGGGGGGGCCGGTGCGGCGGCCGTGTCCCCGCGATGGCATCGCCCCGTCAGGCGCCGGCTTCCTGCTGCCGATGGTATCACGGGGTGCCACCACCCATGGGTGACACGTCCCTGCTGGGGGGGATGGGTGCCCGTGGCGGGGGTAGGCGCGTGGGCTGGGGACACGGGGTGAGGGCGTTGGGGACAGGGATGGGTGCTGGGGACATGGGTGGCCATGGAGTGAGGGCGTTGGGGACAGGGATGGGTGCTGGGGACACGGGTGGCCATGGGGTGAGGGCGTTGGGGACATGGGTGGGTGCTGGGGACATGGGTGGCCATGGAGTGAGGGTGTTGGGGACATGAGTGGGTGCTGGGGACATGGGTGGCCATGGAGTGAGGGTGTTGGGGACACGGGTGGGTGCTGGGGACACGGGTGGCCATGGGGTGAGGGCGTTGGGGACATGAGTGGGTGCTGGGGACATGAGTGGCCATGGGGTGAGGGTGTTGGGGACATGGGTGGGTGCTGGGGACACGGGTGACCGTGGGGTGAGGGTACTGGGGACATGGGTGGGTGCTGGGGACACGGGTGGCCGTGGGGTGAGGGTGCTGGGGACAGGTATGGGTGCTGGGGACACGGGTGGCCGTGGAGTGAGGGTGTTGGGAACATGGGTGGGTGCTGGGGACATGGGTGGCCGTGGGGTGAGGGCGTTGGGGACATGGGTGGGTGCTGGGGACACGGGTGACCGTGGGATGAGGGTGCTGGGGACAGGGATGGGTGCTGGGGACATGGGTGGCCATGGAGTGAGGGTGTTGGGGACAGGGATGGGTGCTGGGGACATGGGTGGTGGCCATGGGGTGTCCCCACTGATGACAGGGATGGGTGCTGGGGACACGGGTGGCCGTGGGGTGAGGGCCTTGGGGACATGGGTGGTGGCCATGGGGTGTCCCCACTGGTGACAGGGATGGGTGCTGGGGACACGGGTGGGCAGGGACCCAGAGGGTGGCCCTGGGACATGCACTGGGGACCCGGCTGGTGGCCGGGGGTGGCCACGTGGCTCTGCCCCGGCTCGAGGCCACGGAGGGTGGCGGTGGCCGCTTCCTGCCATTAATCACCGCTAATTGGCTTTGCCAGGGAGCCCACGGGGCGGGGGGGACACACGGGGGGGTAAGAGGATTTCCTTCCCTGCCTCCTTAGGGCTCGGCCACCCCGGGGTCCCGCTCCCTGCCCGCCCGCCACCCCGGCCCCATGCCACGCACCCGGGGGGACAAGGGGGCCCCCAAGGTCACGGAGGCCCCGGGGAAGGGGAAAGGGGGGGAGGCGGGTGAGAAGACCCCCAAAACCCCCGAGGACGGTGCCCCCCAGGGCACCAAGAGCCCCGGCTCCGAGTCCCGGCACAGCGGCCACGGACAGAAGAGCAGCAAGAAGGGTCCCGGGGACCCCCACGCCGCCACCAAGACCTACTCCCCCTTCCTCAACACCGTCTTCGGCAAGGTGGGGACAGCGGGGGGCACGGGGGGGGCGCGGGGACACGGGGACAACAGGGATGGGGATGCTGCGGGAACCTGGGAATGGAGGGGACTTGGGGACAGTGGGGCTGGGGACAGGGACAGTCCAGGACCCTGGGGATGGAGGGGACACGGGGGGGAGTGAAGATGGGGCAGGGGGTGATTTGGGACCCTTGGGATGGAGGGGACGTGGGACGGGGCGTTGGGGACACAGTCAGGGACATTCTGGGGGGCTGGGAATGGAGGGGACGTGGGGCACTGGGCACGCGGTTTGGGGTGTTCTGCCACCCTGGGGATGGGGGGGACATGGGGACGCTGGGGATGGGGTTGGGGACACTCTAGGGTCCCTGGGGCCGGGGGGGACACAGGGGCACTGAGGATGGGGTCAGGGTCACCCTGGGACCCTGGAGATGGGGACCCTGGGGATGGGTCTGGGGACATTGGGGGACCCTGGGGATGGAGGGGACATGGGGACACTGGGGATGGTGTTGGGGACACTCCAGGGTCCCTGGGGACAGGGTGGGTCATGGGGGCGCTGGGAATGGGGTCAGGGACACCCTGGGACCCTGGAGATGGGACATCAGGGACAGCTCTGGGGACATTGGGGGACCCTGGGGACAGGGGGGGTCATGGGGGCACTGGGTGTGGGGTTGGGGACACCCTGAGACCCTGGAGATGGGACATCGGGGACAGCTCTGGGGACATTGGGGTATCCTGGGGACAGGGGGGGGACATGGGGGCGCTGGGGATGGGGTCAGGGACACTCTGCGACCCTGGAGATGGGACACTGGGGACGGGTCTGGGGACAGCAGGCGGTGGAGGGGTCACGGGGAGAGGGGGGGGGCACTGAGGATGGGTCTGGGGACATCCCAAGGCCCTGGGGAGAGAGGGGACACCCAGGGGACACGCGCTGCCCCCCCCCCCCCCACCTGCAGGGCTGTGAGGGCAGCACCCATGGGTGCTGGGAAAATCCCACTGGGAGCCTGGGGGGTCCCGGGCTGGGGCGGGGGTGGGGGGGTGGGAGAGGGGTCCCGGGCAGGGCGGGGGGGGGGCAGGGCAGGGCTTTGCCTCCAATCCCTCTAATCCCTCCCGCCGGAGTTAATTTTGTCCCACGCTTAACGAAGGTGACACCGTGGTTTGGGGGGGTTGGGGGGGGGGTTGGGGGGGGTGGGGGTTGGGGCTGAGCCGGGTCTGATTCTGCCCCCACCCCCCGTGTGCCCGGCCCAGGAGCGGGACCTGTCGCCAGAGGAGCTGGATGGTGAGTTGGGGGGGGGGCATATGGGGGGCTGGGGGCACGGGGAGGGCGTGTTCTCATGGACGGGTCTGCCATGGGGTGCAGTGCCATGGGGTGCAGTGCCAGGGAGGGTGCTGCCATGGGGTGCAGTGCCATGGGGTGCAGAGCCATGGGGTGCAGTGCCAGGGAGGGCGCTGCCATGGGGCGCAGTGCCATGGGGTGCAGAGCCATGGGGTACAGTGCCATGGGGTGCCATGCCACGGGGTGCAATGCCAGGGAGGGCGCTGCCATGGGGTGCAGTGCCATGGGGTGCAGTGCCATGGGGTGCAGAGCCATGGGGTACAGTGCCATGGGGTGCCATGCCACGGGGTGCAGTGCCAGGGAGGGCGCTGCCATGGGGTGCAGTGCCATGGGGTGCAGAGCCATGGGGTACAGTGCCATGGGGTGCCATGCCACGGGGTGCAGTGCCAGGGAGGGCACTGCCATGGGGCACAGTGCGGTGGGGTGCGGTGCCGTGGGGTGCGGTGCCGTGGGGCACAGTGCTCGGGGTGCCACGGCACCACATCCAAGGAGGGACCTGCCCAGGGGTGGCGTGGTGCCTGCCGGACCCCCAGCACCTGACGGGGTCCGTGTCCCCCCGTGTCCCCGCGTGTTCCCCCGTGTTCCCCCATGTCCTGCCGTGTCTCCCCGTGTATCCATGTCCCCCTGTGTCCCGCTGTGTTCCCCGTGTCCCCACATGTCCCTCGTGTCCCCCCGTGTCCCCATTTCCCCCCATGTCCCCCCATGTCCCCGTGTCCCACCGTATCCCCACATGTCCCTCCATTTCCCCCCGTGTCCCCCATGTCCCGCCGTGTCCCCCGTGTCCCCCGTGTCCCCCGTGTCCCGCCGTATCCCCACATGTCCCTCCATTTCCCCCCGTGTCCCCCCGTGTCCCCCGTTTCCCCCCGTTTCTCCCCGTGTCCCCCCGTGTGCCCCTGTTTCTCCCCGTGTCCCCTGTGTCCCACCGTGTCCTGCCGTGTCCCCCCTTGTCCCCTGTGTCCCTCATGTCCCTCCGTTTCCCCCCGTTTCTCCCCATGTCCCCCCATGTGCCCCCGTTTCTCCCCGTGTCCCGCCGTGTCGCCCATGTCCTGCCGTGTCCCCCGTGTCCTGCCGTGTCCCGCCGTGTCCCCCGTGTCGCCCGTGTCCTGCCGTGTCCCCCGTGTCCCCCGTGTCCCCCATGTCGCCCGTGTCCTGCCGTGTCCCGCCGTGTCTCCTGTGTCCCCCGTGTCCCGCCGTGTCCCCCGTGTCCCCCGTGTTGCCCATGTCCTGCCGTGTCCCCCGTGTCCTGCCGTGTCCCGCCGTGTCCCCCGTGTCGCCCGTGTCCTGCCGTGTCCCCCGTGTCCCCCGTGTCCCCCATGTCGCCCGTGTCCTGCCGTGTCCCGCTGTGTCTCCTGTGTCCCGCCGTGTCCCCCGTGTCCCCCGTGTCCCGCTGTATCCCCACATGTCCCTCCGTTTCCCCCCATGTCCCCCGTGTCCCGCCGTGTCCCCCGTGTCCCCCGTGTCCCCCGTGTCCCGCCGTATCCCCACATGTCCCTCCATTTCCCCCCGTGTCCCCCCGTGTCCCCCGTTTCCCCCCGTTTCTCCCCATGTCCTACCGTGTCCCCTGTGTCCCCCGTGTCCCGCCGTGTCCCCCGTGTCCCCCGTGTCGCCCATGTCCTGCCGTGTCCCCCGTGTCCCGCCGTGTCTCGCCGTGTCCCCCGTGTCGCCCGTGTCCTGCCGTGTCCCCCGTGTCCCCCGTGTCCCCCGTGTCGCCTGTGTCCTGCCGTGTCCCGCCGTGTCTCCTGTGTCCCGCCATGTCCCACCGTGTCCCCCGTGTCCCCCGTGTCCCGCCGTATCCCCACATGTCCCTCTGTTTCCCCCTGTGTCCCGCCGTGTGCCCCCGTTTCTCCCCGTGTCCCGCCGTGTCCCCCGTGTCCCCCGTGTCCCCCGTGTCCCCGCGTGCGGGCAGAGCTGCTGGACGCCTTCAAGGAGTTCGACACGGACCAGGACGGGTACATCAGCTACAAGGACCTGGGCGCCTGCATGCGCACCCTGGGCTACATGCCCACCGAGATGGAGCTCATCGAGATCTCCCAGCACGTCAAGATGAGGAAGTGAGCGGGGGGCCGGGGGGCCGGGGGGGCCCTGGGGGGCACCGTGGGGCGCTGAGGGGGGTCCCCTTCCCGCCCGCAGTGGGCGGCCGCGTGGACTTCGAGGACTTCGTGCAGATGATGGGGCCGAAGCTGCGGGAGGAGACGGCCCACATGGTGGGCGTGAGGGAGCTCAAGATCGCCTTCCGTGAGGTACGGCCAGCGGCGCCGGGGCGGGGGGCGCGCCGCGGGGGGGCACCGGGGCGGAGGGCGCGGCAACCCTGCAAAGGGCGTGGGGGGGACAGTGGCCGTGGGGGTGACCACGGGCCTGGAGGAGATGGTGACCATGGGGTGACCATGGGGTGACCATGACCACAGGGGAACAGTGGACATGGAGGTGGCCAAGGGCGTGGTGACCATGGGAAGACTGTGGGGTGACCATGGGGGTGACCACGGGCGTGGAGGGGATGGTGGCCATGGGAAGACCATGGGGTGACCATCACCATGGGGGAAAGGTGACCATGGCAGGATGGTGACCATGGGCGTGACCACGGATGTGGAGGGGATGGTGACCATGGGGTGACCACAGGGTGACCATGACCACAGGAGAACAGTGGACATGGAGGTGGCCAAGGGTGTGGTGACCATGGGAAGACCGTGGGGTGACCATGGGGGTGACCACGGATGTGGAGGGGATGGTGACCATGGGGTGACCACGGGGTGACCATGACCACAGGGGAACAGTGGACATGGAGGTGGCCAAGGGGATGGCGACCATGGGAAGACGTGGGGTGACCATGGGGGTGACCACAGGCGTGGAGGGGATGGTGACCACGGGGTGACCATGACCACAGGGGAACAGTGGACATGGAGGTGGCCAAGGGCGTGGTGACCATGGGAAGACCGTGGGGTGACCAACACTATGGGGTAAAGGTGACCATGGGAGGATGGTGACAGTGGGGGGTGACCACAGGCATGGAGGGGATGGTGGCCATGGGAAGAGCATGGTGGGGACAATGGCCATGGGGGTGACCACGGGCATGGAGCGGATGGTGACCGTGGGGTGACCATGACCACAGGGGAACAGTGTCCATGGAGGTGGCCAAGGGGATGGTGGCCATGGGAAGACCATGGGGTGGCCATCACCATGGGGGAAAGGTGACCACGGGGGTGACCGTGGGCATGGAGGCGATGGTGACCGTGGGAAGATCTTGGGGTGACCATGACCACAGGGGAACTGTGGCCATGGAGGTGACCACAGGCACGGAGGGGACGGCAACCCTGGAAAGATCATGGTGGGGACAGCGACCGTGGGGCTGACCGAGGGCATGGGGTGGATGGTGACCATGGGAAGACCTTGGGGTGACCATGACCAGGGGAACAGCGGCCACAGAGGTGACCACTGGCACAGAGGGGATGGTGGCCATGGGAAAGCCATGGGATGACCATGACCATGGGTGGATGGTGACCATGGGGTGACCAAGGGCATGGAGGGGCTGTTGACCGCAGGAATACCATGGGGTGACCATGACCATGGGGGGAACAATGACCATGAAGGTGACCGCAGGCATGGAGGGTGACCACGAAAAAAACACGGGGGTGACCACAGCCCTGGGGAAATGGTGACCATGTGAATGACCATGGGGCACGGAGGGGACAGTGACCACGAGAAGACCACGGAGTGACCATGGCCCTGGAGGGAAGGGGGCGGGGCCGGCGGGGAGGGTGACCCCCGACCCGCGGGCGCCGCAGTTCGACGTGAACGGGGACGGGGAGATCAGCAGCGCGGAGATGCGGGCAGCCATCGCGGCGCTGCTGGGGGAGCAGCTGAAGGCGCAGGAGGTGGACGAGATCCTGCAGGACGTCGACCTCAACGGGGACGGGCGCGTGGACTTCGACGGTGAGGGACGCCCCCTCCCCTCCCCCGCTTTCCCTGCAGCCCCCCCCCCCCCCCCCCGCGGCACCCCCGCGACGGGGGTGGCTGAGCCCTGGGTCCCCTCCCCCCCGCAGAGTTCGTTATGATGTTGTCATCCCGGTAACGAAGCCTCAAGGCAGGAGGGGACACCCCTCCGCCCCCCTCCTTGTCACCCCCGCTGCCCGGATGACCAGCCCGACCTCTCTGCCAACATTAGGGTTCAGAGTGAACAGCCGGAGCTGAGCCCGCAGCTGGGGGCGGGGCAGACGGGAAGACCCCTGACCCCCAACAGCCCCCAGGGGTGGCAGTAGGGCCGGGGGGGGGGGCCTGGGGGACCCAATAAACCCCCTTGGTCGGAGCCAGAGGTGTCTGTTGGTCACTGGGAGGGGGCAGGGGGTGGGACACCGCCGCTGCCCACTCCCGAGCCACCCCCATGGGGGCAGTGGGGTGTAACCCGTGGGGCAGACGTGGGGCACAGGTCAGTGCCTGGGGGGCGGTGGGGTGTCCCACGGGGGCACAGAGAGCAGGGGGAGCTGGGGGAGCAGGCAGGGCATGGCCGGGGGGGGGGGAGCAGGGTGAATGCAAGGGCAGGGTGAGGGCAGGGTGAGGGCAGGGTGAGGGCAGGGCGTGGGCAGGGTGCAGGCAGAGGACAGGCAGGGTGCAGGCAGGAGCATGCTGGGTGCCTGCAGGCAGCACCTGGGGAGCCTGATGGGGTACGGGCAGGGCCAGGGAGGGGGCACAGGCAGGGCTGGGGGGGGTACAGGCAGGGCTCAGGGGGTATGGGCAGGGCCCAGGGGTACAGGCAGGGCTGGGGGGGTACAGGCAGGGCTCAGGGGGTATGGGCAGGGCCCAGGGGGTACAGGCAGGGCTGGGAGCACAGGCAGGGCTGGGGGGGTACAGGCAGGGCTGGGGGGTACAGGCAGGGCCGGGGGTACAGGCAGGGCTGGGGGGTGCAGGCAGGGCTCGGGGGTGCGGGCAGGGACCAGGGGTACAGGCAGGGCTGGGGGGGTGCAGGCAGGGCTCAAGGGGTACGGGCAGGGCTGGGGGTACAGGCAGGGCTGGGGGGTGCAGGCAGGGCTCAAGGGGTACGGGCAGGGCTGGGGGGTGCAGGCAGGGCAGAGGCAGCGGCAGCCGACCCGCTCTGCCATTGGCTAGATTACCCGACTTGCTGCAACCAGCCGGCCCAATCAGCATCCCCTCACCCGGCTGGCCAATCAGCACACACCAATTAAGAGCGGGGGGAGGGACTATCAGCTCCCTGTGCTGTTTACCCAAACCAACTGGCCAATCAGCATGAGGAGAAGGCGCAGGCTCAACCAATCGGCAGAGAGCACGGGTGCTAGCCAATCAGCACGCGCGGGGCCCACGCGGCGCTGGAGGCGGTGTGGGGCGGCTGCCCCCCCCCCCAACCCGTGTCACCCCTCCAGGCAGCCCCTCGGGACCCCCCACCCGCGGATGCGCACCCGGGGGGGGGCCCAGGGCCGGGGAACCCCCCCCCCGGGCTGAAAATAAATATGGGGCGGGGGTCCCAAAAAGCCACAGCGGGGCGAGCTGGCTCCACTGGGGCTCGAACCCAGGACCTTCTGCGTGTAAAGCAGACGTGATCACCCCTACACCATGGAGCCGGCTGAGGGGCGCGCCCCGCCCCCCCACTCCAGCTACCGGGGGGGGGTCTGTGGCGCAAGGGAGAGCGCGTTGGACTTGTAACGGGGCGGCATTCCAAGGTCACCGGTTCGAGCCCCACCAGAGTCTCTGCTTTTCCTGGGGGGGATATACACCCCCTCCCCCACGACGAGCCCCGATGGGGGGGTCCCCAAGAGCTGCGGGTGACCCCCAACAGACGTGGGGGTAACCCCTGAGGGTGAAACCTCCACGGATTCGACCCCCTCCCCTATTGCTGGTAGCCCATGGGGCCCCTTTTCTTGGGGGGGGGGGGGGGGGGGCAGGTGCCCCCAGGGCCCACCAAACTGCACCAGGGGCCGGGGTGGGGTGGGTCAGGGTGGCACCTGGGGGCCTCTGGGGACAAGGGCTGCCCATGGGGGTCCGGGGGGGGGCACATGTGGATGCTCCTGCCGTGTCAGCCCACCCAGGAGGGAGAGGAAGGGCGTGAGCCCCCCCCCGGCGCCCCCCCTAGCACAGGAGCTGCCCGGGTAGCTCAGTCGGTAGAGCATCAGACTTTTAATCTGAGGGTCCAGGGTTCAAGTCCCTGTTCGGGCGCTGCCCCCTCCCCAACATTTTTTGAAGCGCAGGACCCCCCCCTCAACATGAACTGGGTGGTCCCACAGCACCCCAGTAAGAGGGGGACCCCCCCAAAACCAGCACCCACCCCCCTCAGAGAGCAGGCACAGGCGGGTTGGGGCATTCACAGATTTTAATTTAGTTGTTTTCCTGGAAGGGGGGGTAAAAAAAAAAAAAAAAGGCATCACCCCCCCCACCACTTTACAGTTTTGTGGGTGCAGAGACCCCCACGCCCCTCCCCCCCCCAGCCCCTGTAGTGTTTGGGGGCGCAGGGGCCCGCTGCTCCCTGTAGATGGATGAGGGAGACCCCCCCCGAAACCCAGGACCCACCCCCCCCCCCCCACTAAACCACCTACCGGGAAGGCACCTCGAGGGGGACCCTGGGGAGGGGGGCACCCGGGGGGGGTCCCCAGGGGGAGAAGGGGGTCCCCGGTCGCTCTCTACATATATATATA
This sequence comes from Rhynochetos jubatus, assembly GCA_027574665.1. Taxonomy (NCBI): domain Eukaryota; kingdom Metazoa; phylum Chordata; class Aves; order Eurypygiformes; family Rhynochetidae; genus Rhynochetos; species Rhynochetos jubatus. The sequence goes on from CM050663.1 coordinate 1,645,022, forward strand.
ATATACACCTATAGAACAGGCTGGGGGGGTGGAGTCTGCCCCCCCCCCCCAGCACCGAATGCCTGGGGGCAAAGGGGAAACCAAAAAATAGAGGGGGGGGGGGGGGGGGGGGAAAGAGACCAAGGCCAGCCTCGGGCTCACCCCGCTGCGCCCACCCCGGGGGGGGGGAGTGGGAAAACCGGGGGCTGTGAACACGAGCGGGGTGTACGGGATGAAGGGACCCCCCCCGCCCCCCCAAAACGAGTCTGGGGGACCGGGGGGGGTGGGGTGCTGCGTTTCCCCCCCCCCGCCCTCCCCCAACCCGCATTCAAGGTCAGCGCGGCTCGGCTAAGGCAACCCCGGCGGCGTTGGGGGGCGGTGGGGGGGGCGGGGGGCAAACAGGCGGTTAAGACAGACGGAGGGGGCTGCGGTGAGCTCCCCGCGGTGCCGGCACGGTGAAGCGGTTCCCCCCTGGTGGGGTTGGACCTTTTGTGTGTCATCCCCCCCCCTCCCAGGCTCAAAAAATATCCGGGCACAAGGTCCAGTCCTGCTTCTCCTTGCTCTCCCAGTAGCCGCCCCGGTAGACGTGCGCCAGCTCCTGGGTGACCGGATCCTTCCGGCGCTCGAACCACAGCGGCTTGTAGGGGTCGTAGGGGGTGCCTGGGCCACGAGGAGGGGGGGCACAGAGGGCAGCGTGAGGGCCGTGGGGTGCAAAAGGGGGCGCGAAGGGGTCGGGGGGGGCCCGTTTTCTCACCGTCCTCGGTGGCGCGGGCGGCCTCGGCCTCGCGTCTCTTGCGGGAGATGCGCTGCTTCTCCTCCAGCCGTTGCTTCTCGGCGTTGGCTTCGTCCCAGCGGCCGTTTTCCATCAGGCGCTGGTCGGGGCGCCGGCGGCTGTCGGTGGGCGCCGTGCCGCTCTCCGGAGCGTTCAGCGTCAGCGCCAGCTCCGAGAAGTAGTACATGTTCTCTGCGTATTTCCTACGCCGGGGATAAAGGGGAGGGGGGATGGAGACGGAGACTTCCCGCCCGTGGGGCTTTACGTCCGGCCCCGTGCCCCTCCGTGTCCCCAGGACACCTTGGCCCCGTCACAGGGGGGGGCTGGATGGCTCTGGGACACCCCCATCCCCGTCGCCGGGGGGGGCTGGATCGCCCTGGGACACCCCCATTCCCATTGCTGGGGGGGCTGGATCGCCCTGGGACACCCCCATCCCCGTCGCCGGGGGGGGCTGGATGGCTCTGGAACACCCCCATTCCCATTGCCAGGGGACTGGATGGCTCTGGGACACCCTGTCCCCTTCATTGGAGGGGCTGGACGGCCCTGGGACACCCCTCGTTCCTGTCACCGGGGTGGGGGCATGGATGGCCCTGGGACACCCCATCCCCTTCTCCGGAGGGGGGCTGGAAGGCCCTGGGACACCCCGTCCCCTTCTCCGGGGGGGGGGCTGGACGGCCCTGGGACACCCCGTCCCCTTCTCCAGGGGGGCTGCAAGGCCCAGGGACACCCCCATTCCCATCACTGGGGGAGCTGCAAGGCCCTGGGACACCCTGTCCCCTTCATCGGGGGGGCTGGACGGCCCTGGGACACCCCTCGTTCCTGTCACCGGGGGGCTGGAAGGCCCTGGGACACCCCATCACTGGGGGGGGCTGGATGGCCCTGGGACACCCCATCCCCTACTCACGGGAGCGGGTTCCTCTTCCACAGCAGCACCCGGCTGTCCTCGGCCTCGTGGGGTCTCTGCCGTCCCTCCGCTCCGTTGTCCCCGGCACCCAGCGTCACCTTGTAGCAGTCCATCTTCTCATCCCAGGTCCCCAGGAGGACAAAGTGCACCTTCCCCGTGGGATCCGTCACCTCGCCGGTGACCTGGCGGGAGAAGGGACGGCCTGAAGGGGGCCAGCGGGGAGCCACGGCCACCCCCCGGGGTGTCCCACGCCGCCTCGTGGCCCTACCTTCCTCGCCACGTCCCGGGAAAAGTAGCTGTAAGGGACGAACTTGAGGTTGCACTTGTCACCCGTCTTGTGATTGACGATCTCGATTTCACCCGACTGTGGAGGGGGAGAGGAAAATCCAACCCACCGCCCCTTTTCCCGGCGGTGGGAAGGGGGAAACTGAGGCACGGGGAAGGGCTCCTCCGGCCGGGATCTGAGATCTGGGCCCACCTGGTCTATCCAGAGCTTGCCCACGATGATGTTGTGCACGGTGGTGGTGACCTTTTTCCACGTGTAGTGGTTGCCCGAAGAGTGGAAGACGCAGTGGATGGTACCTGAGGAGGGAAGGATCCCGCTTCGGAAGGCGCCGCGCCCCGCGGAGACTCGGGCGCTCGCCGGCCCGGCCCCCGCTCCCCCCGAGCGTCTCCCCGGCACTCACCCAGGGGCATGATGGAGAGGTATTTTCCTCGGAACTTGCTGGTGATTTTGATTTCCTGGCGGAGCGTCCAACCGTGTTTGGAATCGGCGTGGTGGGCAGCGGCCGGAGGGTGGTGGCTCACCTGAGCGGGAGAAGCGACGGGTCACGCCCGCTTAACTCCGACCGGAGGCGGGAGAGAGCGCGGAGCCGACGGTACCTGCTCGCAGAGGGACCGGTAGCCGTTCTCTTCCAAGCGATCCAGCTCGAATGTCTCTCCCAGGAGCGGGTTGAAGGGTTTGCTGGTGCGGAAGACGGTGGTGGAGTAGGAGGAGACGGTGAAGGCGGCCACGTAGCACAGCTGCTCCAGCGAGCTCTCGCAGGCGGCCGCTCGGTCCAGCAGCTCGTGGTACTCCAGGTCCTCGGTCAAGCGCTGCAGCATGGAGAGGGGCTCGTTGAAATTCACCTAAAGGGAGAGAAAGAAGGTATTAAAAAGGGGGTTCTGGGGTTCCCCGGTGCCCAGGCGCCGGCCGCGCGCTCCCTCACCGGCATCGGGATCTTGGACAACTCCTTCCCGATGCAGTTCTTCATGATGCTCCAGAGGTTGAGGCTGTAGTTGGGTTTGTAGGGGATGCGGGTTCTCTTCTCCTTCTTGGTGTCCTCTACCTGGTGTTTGTACTGGCGGCGAGACAAAGGCTGCTGGGACCCCCCCCAAAACCCTCCGCAGGAACTGGGGCACCCCCCAAGCCCAGCTCTGCCTTGTAGGTTCCTCCAAGAGCCGGCACCGGCGGGAAGCGCCCCCCGGCCCCCTCCCCGGGTCCTACCTGCTCATCCAGGCTGATATCGCTGCTGGTGCCGCTGATGTTGCTGCCGGTGCGTCTGGGAGGGGAGGAGAGGGGTGGGATCAGCCCCGGAGCGGGGCGAGGGGGGCGAGGAGGCAGCCCCAGAGCAGGGCAGGAGGGCAGCCCCCGCACGGGGAGAGAGGGGCAGGCGAGGGGGGAGAGAGGGGGCAGCTGCAGGGGCAGCCCCAGCACAGGTGGGTGCTGGGGGGTGAGGGGGCCAGCCCCAGGGCAGGAGGGCAGCCCCGGCGAGAGGGGGCAGCTGTGGGGCGAGGGAGGGGGCAGCCCTGGTGCAGGGTGGGCAAGGGGGCAGCCCCGGCACGGGTCAAGGGGGGCAGCTGCGGGCCGAGGGGGGTGGGAGGGGGCAGCCCCGGCGTGGAGTGGGCAAGGGGGCAGCCCTGGCACAGGGCAGGCGCTGGGGGGCGAGGGGAGTAGCCGCAGGGCAAGAGGGACGGGGGGGGCAGCTGCGGGGTGAGGGGGATGGGGCGGGGAGCCCTGGCGCAGGGCGGGAGAGGGGGGTGCGAGGGGGCAGCCCCGGCACGGGGCAAGGGGGGCAGCCCTGGCGTGGGGCGGGCAAGGGGGCAGGCCCCAGCGCAGGTGGGTGCTGGGGGCAAGGTGGCAGCCCCAGCGCAGGTGGGTGCTGCGGGCAAGGGGGCAGCCCCAGCGCAGGTGGGTGCTGCGGGCAAGGGGGCAGCCCCCAGAGGGGGGCGAGGGGGGCAGCCCTGGCACAGGGGGTGCGAAGGGGGCAGCCCCACACCCCAGCACTCACTTGTGCCCCATGCTCTCCGGCACGGTGATGATCTCCGGGGCGTCGAAGAACTCGTTGTCATCGTCCTCGTCGCTCAGGTCCCCTTTGGCGGGGCAGCACGGATCTGGGGAAGGGAAGGGGGGGACTTGGGGTAGCCAGTTCCAGATTCCCCCCAGTTTCTCCCAGCGGGTACCGGCATCCCCCGTCACCGCTACCGAGGGCCGGCAGACGAGGCTCCGGAGGAGCGAGGGCAGCGCGAGCGGGTTTTGCGCGAGCCGCCTCCTGCCGGTGCCGGAGCCGCTTGGCCAGGCCGGAGAGACCGGACAGACCCATCGCTCGGGGTCGGCGACGCGCAGGAAAGGGGGACCGGAAGCGGCTGCGGGTTAGCCCGGGCGCAGCGGGGTTCGCTTCGCCCACCCCTCCCATCCCGCACCCTCCGCTGCCCCACCCCCCGGTACCTTTGGCGGAGGCGCCAGTGCCGGGCGCGCTGGCGGAGAGGACGGTGGCACCGCGGAAGGCTCTTTCCAGGTGGTTGTGCTGCTTGGCCAGCTGCTCCAGCGTCTCCTCCAGTCGGATGCGCTGATCCCGTTCGTGCTGGAGCGATTTCTGCCATTTCTTACTGTGGGTCTGGGCCAGCATCAAAAAATCCCGGCAAGCCTGCGGGGAGACGGTGCCCCCCATCAGCACAGGGTCACCGTGGGACCCCCCCCAGCCCCGCCCCACGGCCGCGGACTCACGTTGATCATGGCGTTGGAGGTGATGCGGAAGAGGGTGGCTCGTTCGTTCACCTGCTTGATCTTCTCGGTGCTCTCGGCCGGGAGCCGGAGGGTCTCCAGCTCGCTGAGGGAGCGCTGCAGGGCCGTGCCGTGCTTGGCGATGAGGTCGTTGCAGGTGCTCAGGTCCTCCACCTTGCTGGACAGGGTGCGCAACGTGCTCTGCAGCTCCGTCTTGTCCGTCTGCGACACCGACTCGTCGCCGGAGTCATCTGCCGGCGGAATGGGACGTTAGCGGGGACCCACGGAGCGTTTTCTCCTCCCGGGAAACGAGGGACAAAAACGGGGAAAGCCGAGCGCTGGGAGCAGCTGAGCCTCAGCGGGCTCCGAGCATGGGGCTGCTAGGACGGGCAGGGATGCGTCTCCCGTTCCCCGAGGACCGGGAGCAGCGCTTCCGGGCACCGCCGCGGCATCCCAGACAGCGATGCGGCGGCAGCTCGGAGCAGATGGCCCATTTCCTGGCACGCGAGCGAGGAAGCGCGTGCCAGGCTGCTGGCGGCTCCTCGAGCTGAAGCCGGACAGCGGGGAGGCTGGCTTCAGGCCGGCACGGCCCCGGCGAGGACGGCGCCGCCGAGCTCACATGTGGACGGACGTGGCTGCCCCTTCCGAACTCCGCTCGGGGAGCGGCTGCCAGCACCCCCAGGCCACGTGCCACCACGCTGTCCCCGCACAGCGGCCGGCCGGGCACGGGAGAGGGACGGGGGGAGAGCGGGTTGCGTTTCTAGCCTGCAGCAAGCAAAGGAGGCTTGGGAACGGGGAAGGGACGCGAGGCTGCGCCTGTAAAGGGACAGAACAGCCCCTGGACCCACGGAGAGGGACCCGCCGGCGCGTGGCGGGGTGACGCGTGCTGCGGGGCTGAGGGACGCGCGTCGCCACGTACCCGACTCCTCCAGCATCTTGACGGCTTTGGCCTTGGCCAGCTCCAGGGCGGTGACCCAGCGTTGCCGCTCCACCTCCGAGCTGGCCTTGAGGTGGTAGGTCTGGGCGCCGCCGTTGGAGATGATGAAGTTGCAGGAGTCCTCCACGGTGATGTTGGCCGTGGCCAGGTTGATGGTGCCGCGGCAAGTGTGTCGCATCTCCGCCTTGGATCTGCGCCAGGGAGACGGGAAAGGGGTGCCGTGAGGAAGGAGGGCGCCCACGGCTTGGCACGGGTGGAAGCCGAGCGCTCGGGGGGGGGGCCGTCGAGGGGGCCTGGCATTCCCCACCCCGCACGCAGGGCTATTAATAGGGCTCCGGTCCCCGGCCGCTCTGCCAAGCCGGCTGGACAGGCAGCAGCAGAACCGGGCCAAGGCTGGCAGCTCCGCTTTGAGGGGGGGAGTCCAGGGAGGGGTCCGCAGCCCCCCCGGCCTCCAGGGAAGGCACAAAGGCAGGGGCTCAGCATCCCCCCAGGGACCACCGCGCGCCCCCGCGGTGCCTCCCGCATCCCGGCCCGGCCCCGGAGGAGGGTGAAGTCCGCGGTGCGAGGCTGTGCCAGCCCGGCACACCCCTTCCACGTCACCGGGCCTGCGGGTGAGGGGGGGAGGGAGCTGCCAGGGACACCCCCGGCCCGGCTCCGGTGCCTTCCCCCCGCCCGCCGGGCCGTAACTCGAGCCGGCAGCTGCCTGCGGGCTCCGGTTCCCCCGTGAATAATGCAAGATCCGAGAGGGACGTGTCCCCCGCGGCACGGCTCGGGTGTCCCCTCGGGGACCAAGCGGTGACACGGCGGGGAGGGGGGGGGGGGGCTGGGAACGCCGCTGCCGAGCCCCGAAGCGGGGCCGCGGGGAAACGGGCCCTCGGTACCGCTCGGGAAGGGCTGCCCGGAGGGACGCCGGGACCCGGCGCCCCCACAGACACCCCCCCTCCCGCAAGCAGCCGCGGGGCCGGCTGCCCGCTCCGCCCGGGCAGGGAGGGGACAGCCCGTGCCCTGCCCAGCTGGAACCGGGGAACCGCGGGCAGTACCGAGGCCGCACCGGCTTGGGGCGGGGGCCACGTACGCACCACCCGCTCCCGCCCCCGTGGCTTCGCGGTGGGGACAACAGGCCGAGCCCAAGGTCACTGGGGAGCCCCCACGGGGCAGGGAGGGGGCGAGGGGCGGCGGAGGGCGGGGCCGGGTCCCCGGTACCGTACCGGTAGTAGCTGAGGAGGCCGTTGCTGAGCACGAACCAGCGGCGCTGGTAGCCCTTGATGTAGTTGGTCCATTTGAAGAGCCAGCCCTCACGCGCCGAACCGGAACCGGCGCCTCCCGCCCCGGAACCGCCACCGCCCCCCGCCGTGGCCGCCGCCACCGCGCCCGCCCCCGGGCCTGGGCCCGCCCCGCCGCCCGCCGCCGGTGAGGGCAGGGCGGGGGCCGCCCCGGGAGCCGCGGGCAGGGCCATGGGGCCTGGCAGCGCTGCCGCCACCGCCGCCACCGGGCCGGGGCCCGCGGCCGCCCCGCGAAGCTCCGCCATCGCCGCCGCCCCACCGCCCCGCCCCCTCCCTCCGCCGCGCTGCCGTCACCCGCCCCGCCCCCGGCTGCGTCCCATTGGCGGAGGCAGCCCCCGCGCGCACCGCCCCGACGGCCGGATTGGTGTTATCGCACCATCGGGGCGGTGCCTGCGCTCCCATTGGTGCACTAGTACGCTTGCGCCGAAGCAGTGAGCCTACGTGCCTCCCCCCCTCCTCCCTCCGGGCTTCCGATAGGTCCTCTCGCCCGTCTGTCTCAGCGTGCCGCCAATGAGCGAAGCAGAGGGGGCCGCGCGGCGGAGCGGTGACTCATCGCGCCAGGATTGGCCGCGGGGGGGGGGAGAGGCGGGTCCTCGCGCCGCCGTTGCCGTGCCACCGGGGGCTGGCGGTGACCTCTGACCTTTCACCGGGTGGGCGCCGCTCGGGCTAGACCCAGTCCCCGAGGGCAGCGCAGCGGGACGGGGCGGGTGACCCTGGGCCGCGCTCCGCCCCCTCCTCCTGCCCGCCCCTCACCGCGGGCACCGGCAGGGCTCCCCGTTAGGCCCCCGGTAAGGAAAGCCCAGCCCGGGCGGTGGGTGCTGCCGCCCCGGGGCGGGGGGGCTCCCCGGCTGCCAGCGGGGCAGAGCTCCGCTCCCCACCGGCGGGTCCAGCCGGGGAAGAGGCCCCCGGGGGGCGGGGGGGGGGAGGGGGGGCTGCCGGTTCGCTCCCGGTCCCCCCCCCCCCCGCCGCCCCCGGGGGAAGGAGAGGCCACGCTCCCGGCAGTATACAATTCATCTTTATTTACAATACCCTATAAAAATGTAAATTTAGAAATTTTTATTCTCGTTGAACCAAAAATTGGGGAGAAAAAAAAAAACAAAAACAAAAACCCCCCAAAAAAATAACTTTCCACTTGATCAGCCGGAGGAAAGTGATGGGGGGGGGGAGCCCGGGATGCGGGGGGAGGGGGGAGCTGGTTAATGCCGGGGGGGGGTGTTGTAAAATACCTACATGTGCAAATCTCTTTGTTTTCTTTTTAAAAGCCCAAAAAACCAATAAAATAAAAGGGTAAAATTAACCCCCCTCCAACCCCCAACCCCGAGGGGGGAAGCGGATCCCACCCAGCTGGGAGGGAAGGGGGGGGGGGGGTGCAGGGGCGAGGCCCCCCCACCCTGCCCCGGGCGAGGGAAGACGAAGGCCGAGTGTGCAAAAGGTGTGTGAGTGTGCACGGGCGGCGGGGGGGGGGCTGGGGCCAGACCTCAGTGCTCGGTGGGGGCTGAAGGAGGAGCCGGGAGGGGGGGCACCCTGCTGCCCCACGGATCGAGGGGGAGGCTTCTCGAAGCCTTTCGGCGCCCCCCCCTCCCCGCCCCCCCCTCAGTAGTGTGCGTGGGGGTGTGGGGAGAAGCAGCAGCCGTTTGGGGGGAGACGGGCGGGGGGCGGGTGGGAGATGCGGCTTCTCGCACCCGGGGACGCCGTCCCGCCAGGCCGGGGGGTTGGGGCGGGGGGGTGGGGGGGGTGTGTGTGTGTTGAGGGGGGGTTCTCCTGCCCTCCATCCATCCTCTGGGCCACTCCCGGTGCCGACGAGCCGCGGAGATCTTCCTACCGGATCCCGTGCGCTAAGCTGGTAGCAGGGAACAACGGGGCAGGGGGGGGGTGGAGTGACTCCCCTCACCCCAGGCTGCTCCGTAGGGCCTTTCCTCGGGCAGCCGTCCCCACGCAGCCGTCCCCCGCTGCCCCCCAACTCCGGTGTCACCCTTCTCCGGCCCCACTCGGACACCGGACGGACACTCACTGCAATTTCGTCTCCAGCAGGTTGAGCTTCTGCTGATCGACGTAGCGAGAGAAGAGGGAGATCAGGTTCGAGGGGGTGGACACCGGCTTGGCCAAAGCCGCCTGAGGAATCCGCAGGAGCTCCCGCGTCGCCGTGAGCATCAGCTCCGTCCTGCCCGAGAGAAACACGGGAGGAGTGAGAGCCGTGGGGTGCACGGGGAGCCGGGCGTCCCCCAAATCCCCACGGCGGGGGGGGGCGCGCCGGGCCACGCGCGCCTCCGCGGCGTTTCGGCGCTCGGACCGAGCGGGAGGCGATGGCGTGCTGGCCCCCGGAAACCCTCCTCTGGCAGCAGAACCCGTCGGACCCCGCGCGGCATCCACCCCCGGTGCGGGCGACTCACCACTGGTTGTCCTGCATCAGCTCCGTGTTCGCGTCCGAGCTCTGCAATTCCTCCCCGCGGCTCAAGACCAGGTAGAGCAGGGAGAGGCCGAACTGCGGGAAGAGAGGGAGAGGGTCAGGGAGAAGCCCACCGGGAAGGAGACATCCATCCCCGAGGGATCTCATCCCACGGAAATCCCTGCCGCAGGGCAACGGGGCCGGCATCCCTCCCACCCAGCGCTTTGTGGGTGGGTCTGGGAATCGCCTCCATATCCCAAATCCTCCTGGGAACGGTGGCACAAGCCCGGGGGCAGATCCCCAGCTGCCTTTGCAGCCCCCCACCCCGAGGAGGAGGGGGGGGGGGGGCAGGTGGCCATTTGTGGGCCTGAGCCACCACAGGCATCGTGGATGGGCGCGAGTGACACGTCACACCCTGTCCAGCAGAGGAATGACCCTCCCCCCCCCTCGATTTTAAGGATGGGAGCCTGCAGCCCGGCGCGACGGCCGTTGGAACTGGAGTCCCAGGCCACAGCTCAGACGGCTGATTAATTACCAGACACCCTCGTTAATCAGCAAGGGGCCGGGGGCGCGGCTCCCGCGCAGCGGCTGCATCCAGCGCCGGGAAGCTGCCGGGGAACCCTCATTTCCCAACTACGGGGTGAAAAAATCCGGAGCCGTGAGCGCGGGAGGGATGAAACAGCCCCAGCATCGCCCCCCACCCCCAGCCCCCCGGGGCGGGTAGGAGCGCGAGGGCGAGGGGAGCACCTTGTTTTGGAGCACAGCAGCCAGGTGCAGGTTGGCGGGTGCCGGCGCGGTGGCGCTCTGAGGTAGGTTCGTTAGCTGCTGCACAAGGCTGGTGACCGTCCCCAAGGGAAGGTGGTAGAGAACGTGCGAGAAGGGTCTCAACAAACAGGGCAGCACCTGCGGAGAGAGAAAAACCGGGGGCTGCGGGAGCGGCGCTTCCCCGCGGGCGGATCGCCCCACGGACCCCTGGCTACACGCATCCCAGCGGGCACCTCCACTTCCAGCCCCCCCCACCGGCACGGCTTTAATCCTTAAATCCTCCTCTTCCTCCACACCAGCTCGGGTTTCCTTCGCAGGGGCCTGGATTTTTGGTCCCCAGGTTTGCCAAGGACAGCCGAGAGCGCATCCCTCTGGAAGACGGAGCCTCCCGCTGTCACCCGATGAGTCACAGGCGCAGCCAAGCGTTCGGCTCGGTAAATTCGGTAAATAACGGCACCGTTTCCCGGAAACCCTCCCCGCTTCCTTCCCAGAGGAGCCGGGATGTGTCGTGCCAGCCGGCAGGTACGGGATACGGGCTCCCTGCTCCCCCACCCAGCCTCTGGCAGTCTCCCAGGAGGGGCAGACACGAGTCCTTACGGCACGACGCTCTCCGCTGTCTTCCCCGTGGAGGAGACCCCGCGCCGACTCCCACCCCGCAGCCAGCGAGGGGAAACCCTTCCCAGCCTCTGGAATCTCACCTCATCCTGAGCATCCTTCTTGATGAGGAAGGGCAGGTTCCTGGCCGTCGCCATGAGCACGTCGGCCGCTTGCTCGGGTGACAAGAAGGGAAGGATCCGGGCTACGAGGCGCTTCCCTTTCCGGATGCACATGATCTGCATGAAGTGGTCATCGCTCGGCCTGTGGAGGAGAGGGAAAAGGTGCTGATCCTCAGCTGGGAACGTCCCAGGGCATTCCCGTGGGTAGTGGCAAACACTCCCGCTTCAAAAAACACCCCTGGGGAGGGGAAAACAACGCAGGAAGGACATCCCGAACCTCTGCCTGACGGGCCAGGCAGGAGGTCAAGGCCCCCGGCTCCCCGTGGGGCAGCACGGAAGGAGCCACCGAGCCCGCGTCCTTCCTCGCCCGCCTGTGCTGCTGAGGCTACGGATCCGGGAAGAGGCGACACGTAAACACAGGCCCCCCGAGACGTGCCAGGGCGCAGAGCTTGGGGTGGACAGGCACCCCGTGAGCACGCAGACGGGCCCAGTCGGCAGCTGCAGGGATGGAAGGTGTTACAGGACCGGAAACACGGCGGACAATCGCATGGGAAAAATAGCCAAAAAAGGGTTATTTCAGCCCCAGATTCCCAACACGTCTGCAGAAGAATCAAGTCAAACTCTTCCTTGGGAAACAGGTCCCTGGGAAGCCGGTTTCAGCAGCTGCAGGTGCGCACGGACCCTCCGGACTCCCGACAGCGACCGAGTGGCAGAGGGCGGCTGCGCTCACCTCTCCTGCCCGGGCGCCTTCCCCCGCAGGTTGTCGTACATGTCACAGATCTTCTGCTTCCTCTCGCCCATCAGGGCCGGCCGCTCGCCTTCCAGGCTCAGGAGGTAGCGCCTCTCGTAGTCCTCCACATCCAGGAGGAGGCTGTACGTCTGCGGGAGAGACGGGGGTCAGGGCAGAGGGATCTGCGATGGGATCCGCGATCGCTGCTCCACCCAGATCCCTGCTCCACCCAGAATCCGATCCGGAGCAGACTGAGCAGGGGCCCAGGGATCCGTGAGCATCCATCCTCTCGCGCGGTGGCTGCGCAATGACTGCCTCGAGTCAGTAACGGACCCTACGAAGCCTGTCCGGGCTGTTTTGGGGAGGGGGGAGGCACGGCTGGTACCCAGCTCCAGCTTTTCCGCTCCGGGGTCACCCCTCTCCAAGCGGGACCTCAGCCACGGCTCCGTGGTGGCCTGTCCCCAGCTGGATGTCCAGAGGAGTTCATGGGTACCGCCCCACGGCCTCCCCCAGCCCACCCCCGTGCCCCACTGCAGGTCTCTGAGGGTCGCTACGGTCCCTCCCCAGCCTCAAACTCACCTTCTCGATGGTGACAAGGGTCTGGCGCCTCTTGTCTCGAACCTGCTTCTCCTTCGTCTCCTGCCAGGGGACAGACAGCGAGTCAGGGCTGCGAGCGGCCCCCCAGCCGGCCGCAGGGCCGCGGCGGAGCGGAGGCAGGGCGGAACTCACGTCATCCTCGCTGCGGGAGGTCACCACTGCGTCGATCATCTTCCGGGGGTTGTTTACGCTGGAGACCGTGAGCTTCCCGAGGGAACCCTCAAACTGCACTGCAGGAATTGGGCCGGGGCCGGGGGGGAGAATGGAAGCAAAGGGAGTTAATCCCGGCCTGATCCCACCCTGCTCCCTGGCCCAGACCGGGGCTGAGCGGGGAAAGGAGCGCTTACCTGGCTTGTAGGTGTGCTCCAGCTTAGCCACCTGAGGTGTGATGAGTTTGGTACGTTCCTTCTTGGGACCGTCGCCGTGGACTTCCTCCGCCGCTGCCAACTTCTCCAGCTTCTGGAAGTAATTCTGAAGGAGAGGAGAGATTGAGACCCCCGAAAAAAGGACCGACGGAAGGTATCCCTCTTCCCAGCCCACGCTCCATCCCTCACCCATCCTTTACTGGTCTTCCCAACGTCAGCGGCACCATTTTAAACCAGTTCTGCCCCAGTACACGACTGCATCCTCCTCTTCATCATCCCTCGAGATAGCAGAGGTCGAGGTTCCTCCTCAACAATGACAAACCCGCTCTCCTCACGAGATGCCCGGCTCCCAGTCCTTCCCAGTATACCCCAGTTAACCCGCCTAGCTCCGTCAGCATCACGCCCAGGCTGGCCAGCGCGTGGCTGGAGCCTCTAAACCAGCGCTCACGCGCTCTTCCCACCCACCCCGGGCCAACGTTCGCCTCTTTCGCAACCACAGCGTTTTGTTGACTCAGGTCCCGGCCGCGGCCGCAGCAGTTCCGCTCCTCTGCTGGCGATCGGCTCACCCCCCCTGCCCCCCAGCTCCCAGAAAACCTCCGTCAGCGCGATGCCGCCTGCCAACCCCCGCAGCATGCGGACCCGCCAGCTCCCGCCGGAGCCCAGACAACCCGCTCGTGTCTGCTCCCACTGGGTCCCTGAGACCCACGGCAGAGTGGAGCAGGGGGGCTCTGACCCGCTTCACCGCACTGCTGACCACCCCCCCTGCTCTGCCCGGCGCTCACGGCTGCACCGGGACCGTCTGGGGCGTGCGGCTGGCTCCTCGGCACCCCCTTCACGACGACGGGGGGGGCTCAAACCTGCACAGCACCCGCTGCCCCATACTCCCAGGCACCCCACAAGCTCCCAAGCCAGGCCTCCATCCAGTTTGAAGCGCTCCATAGATTTCCCTCACACGGAATTGCCCCGTGTACCCCCAAACCAGGCTGAGCTTCGAGCATCTACCGCCGTCAGCCGACCCCTCGCTCCGCCTGCTCCAAACCCGGCTCCCCCCAGCCCTGCCTGGTGCTATTCTTCAACTGGGATAGAGCAGGAGCAGGCTCTCCCCATCCGCCTCGCTCCTTGGGCTCCACCACCACGCCCCCAGTCGGACCGGAGCCCTCCATACGCAGCCGATCCCTGCGCAGGACCCTCTCCTGCCTTTCCCAGTTTGCAGCCTCCCCGTTTCCTCTTCTGCATGTTTCATGTGGCAGCTCCTGAAGTAGACGAGCTGCTCTACCATCTCCCCCTTGGGCCTTCTCCTGCGCCCCCCGAATCCACGCTGCCGGCATCCTCCAACATCCCTCACCCCTGGAGATCTCGCCCAAGAACGTGCAGGCAGTTCCTCCTTCCCGGGGATGCTTCACCCACCCCATCCCTCCTTCCTCCTCCGGCCCATTCCTCACGACTGGACCTAGGAACGCTTCCCCCGCCGCATCGCTCCCGGCGCTGCCGCCCTCCTTCCCACAAAACGCCCGCGACGGGAAGACGCCGATCCCGTGGGAACGTTAAGCCGGCGGCTACGGGCGCGGAACACGCAGCGGAGCGGGCTGAGGGCTTCCCCAGTACCTGGTAGTAATAGTCATCCAGGTAGGGATCAGTGCTCTGCAGCTGCATCATCTGGATTTTGGACACCCAATCCTTTTCCCGCTGCAGCATGAGGTTGGCGTAGGGATCTTTCCGCATCTGCTCCTGGTGACTGCTCCGGTGGCCCCCTCGGTCCCCCACCGAGCCGTTGAGGCTCCGGTGCTGGCTGACAGGAGGCAAGAAGGGCACCCGTGAGCACACAGGAGCTACAGGAAGGGACAGAGAGCGGTGCACAGGCTAGCCCTGAGAGCACAACCCCCTCCCCAGCAGCGGAGGGGCGATGCAACCCACCCCCATCCTCGCACCGGCGCGAGGCCAGCACTCACTTTCGGTTCTGCTGCTGCCGCTGGTGCAGGAGCCGGCGGTGCTGGGGGTGCAGGTGGGTCGTATCCGGTCGAAACATTTGGGGCTGCGGCCTGGGAAGAGCGGGGAATCCTCAGAGGTGGTGGTAGAGAGCGGGAAGGGGACCGGGAGAGGGACGGCACCCTACCTCAGGCTCTGTAGGTGGGATCCGGGACCCGGCGGGTGCTGCGGCTGCGAGGGAGGCGGAGCGGGGGGAGCCCCGAAGAAGGCACGAAACCCGCTGGCCGGAGACATCATCTGCCCGACTCTGCCCTGGAGCAGCTTGGGATTGACGGAGGGGAGGGGGCTCCCAACCAGGCCAGAGACCCGGGCAAACTGGCTGGGGGACATTCGGCCGGCCTGGCAGGGCAGAGAGCGCACCCGCAGTCAGCCAGGGGAAGGAATTTTGGAGGGAATGGCCCAGAGAGGGCGACCGCGTCCGGGATGGATGGAGCAGCCACGCCGAACGCGGGACCCTGCGCGCGGTGGGGGCCGGGGGAGCTCCGGGAGGGAGCGAAGGGGCTTTACCTGGGCTCCTCCGAGCAGCTGCGCTCTCTGCAGGTGGGTGAGGACAGGAGAGACGCTGTGGGGAAACGGGTGGCCCAGGAGGGAAGAATTCTGAGGAAAGAGAAGGGAAAGAGGGATCCCGGTCACAGCCGACGGTGGGTAGGTGGGGGGTGGGCGACGGCGCGAGGTGAAACCACAGGAAGGTGCCCCAGGCAGGCTGGGAGCCAGGTCAGGCTCCAGGGAGTGGGGCTGACCCGGCAGGAGGGGGCAGACAGGCCAAGCTATGGAATTAGAGATGGAGCAGCCGGCTGGGTGGGAGAGCGACAGGTCCGGCACCATCCAGGCCCAGAGTTCATAGAACCATGGAACGGTTTGGGTGGGAAGGGACCTTAAAGCCCACCCAGTCCCACCCCCTGCCATGGGCAGGGACACCCTCCACTAGACCAGGTTGCTCCCAGCCTCATCCAGCCTGGCCTTGGGCACTGCCAGGGATGGGGCACCCACAGCTTCTCTGGGCAACCTGTCCCAGTGCTCCCCACCCTCTGTGGGAAGAATTTCTTCCTGATGGCCCATCTCAATCTCCCTCTTTCCAGTTAAACCCGTCACCCCTTGTCCTGTCACTCCCCGCCCTTGGAAAAAGCCCCCCCAGCTTTCCTGTACCCCACCAGGCACTGGAAGGGGCTCTGAGGTCTCCCCGGAGCCTTCCCTGCTCCAGGCTGAACAGGCCCAATTCAGCTGCAGGTGGGAGGAAGGGAACGGGGCACTGGGGGGTTGCGGGGTGGGGGCTGGAAGACCTCAAATTCAGCACCCACAAGGAAAGGTGCAGAGGGGGCTGGGTACCGGTACGTTGCAGAGCTGGTTGGGGGACATCCTCTCGCCGTAGGGAGCGGGGTAGCGTTGCTGCATGGGAGCTCGGATGTGGACAGGCTTCGGACACAGGATCTAGGAGGAGGGAAGGAGCTCAGTGTCCCTACGGAGCAACCTGTGCCCTCAGAGCTGGGGGGAGCGAGCGGGGCCGGGGGGAGGTACCTGCTGGTTGAAGTTGGGGACAGCAGCCTGCTTGGGAGGGGTACCGATGGGGACGGCCCGGACAGGGGGGCTCCCGATGACAGGGGACGACGACCGCCGGGGCAGCGCCCGCTCCGAGGGGTCCCGCTCTTCCTCTCGAGCCTGCGGGGGTCTTTGAGGCAGAGCGTAGTCGAGCACGGATACCGATGGCATCTCCTACAAGCAAGAGGGGAGAGGAAGCGCCCCCCGGCACAAATCACTGACTGGAGCGGGGAAGACTGGCAGCGCGTGTCCCCGGGATGTTCCATCCCCCTGCCAGCTCTCCGCATCCCACCTCGCTTCCCCGGGAGCCCCCATGCGACGGCAGGGGACCCTGGGGACACCCCCCCCTCCCGCCCAGCGAGCCCACAGCACCGCCGAGACGCCCGTTTGCCACGCCAGCGCTGCCCCAAGCGCGGGGCGGCAACGCTTCGGTGTCACCGCTGCACGCAGGCGCCCGGCTCCCGGCAGCCCCGCGGAGCTGGAGAGGGCTGGCCGCGCAGCACGCTCCGCTTGACGACTCTTAATTAAACCGCAACGAAGTGAACGCTCTGCCTCGAGGCGCCGGCATTCCCCAACCCTGACGGGAGCGCTGGCATCTCGCCGGAGACAGGGATAACCCGCCCCCTCCAGCTCTCCAGCCTCCGAGGGGAGGATGAGGGGCGATATCTAAGCGGGTCTAGAAACGAGCCGAACCGTAGCCACCCGGAACCAGCCAGGGGCGAGCGGAACGCCCCCTCCCCGTCCCGGGCTGATGCGGAGGGGCTCTCCAGCCCGCAGCGGTGCGGCACATCCCGCCCCTCAGGGCCGAGCTTGCTGCCATGGAGGTTTGGGGAGGGCGGTAGAGAAACCACGAGAGCTGCCACGCGTTCCCCGGCGCCGGCCTACCTGAGCAAGAAGCGGCCCCCGGATGCGCCGCAGGACGGCAGAGCCGTCCCAGATGCTGGAGTTCAGCCCTCCAGGCTGCTGGAAAAAGAGGGAGTCAAGGCCAGCACGGCCAGACCCGTGCCCACCCCTCGGGCCCACGCCCCCACCTGCGCAGGGATCCTGGTCTGCACAGCCTGCATGATGGCAGGGTCCTCCAGCTCGCTGTCGATGACCAGTCTGGTCAGCCGCTCGGCCAGCGTGTCCTCGGGCTCACCCAGCAGGTCCTGCTCCTCGCCACCGGGCCCGTCCTGCTCCCTGCGTGCCGGCGGTTTGTCCTCCAGCTCCGCCAACCGCTCGTGCGCCTCCTGCCAGTCGTCGTCTGCGAGGGACGTGCAGTGAGGGCTCGAAGGGGGGCAGGCACAGCCTCGAGGGGTCTGGGGGGGGGGTGAGGGGGGGCAAGACAGCGCTCACCGACGGCTCCGGCTCCGAACGTGTCGTCGTTGAACTGGTCGATATCTTCATCCTCCTCCCCCAGGGCCTGGAAAGCGTCTTCATCCTCATCCAACGGACAGTCCTCCAGGGACTGGGGAGAGCGAAGGGGGTCAACACCGGCCTCCCACCCACCCGCCCCCTCCCCCACCGCGCCGCCGGTAGCACCGCACCCCCTTCACGGTGACCCCCCCGCGTCCTCTCCGTCGGCCACACCGCCCCCCGCTCCGCAGACCACCCCCCACACACGCGGTTCTTCCACAGGCCCCTCGCTGGGGCCTCCGGTCCCACACGAGCACCCGCCGGGGGGGGTACGCCGGGCCCGGGGGGGGGGGGGGGGCGGGTGGGCCGTAGGCCGGGGTGGGGAGGGGGTGCGCCGGGCCGGGTCTCCGGCCCGGCGCACCCCCTCCCCACCCCGGCCAATGATCTCTGACCCCCCTCCAAGCCCGGTAGACCCCTTCCCCAACTCACCTGATACCGGAACATGGCGGCGGCGGCGGCGCCCACCGCCCGCAGGCTCCGCGCGGCCCGCTCCGGTCCCGGGCCCCGCCGCGCATGCGCCGCCGCGGGCGCAGGCGCATGACGTCACCCACCCCTTCGGGGCGGCGGGGCGCATGCGCGTCTGTAAGGGTGACTTGCTCGGTGGGCGTGGCTTGATTGTAGCCCCGCCTCCCCGTGGGGCTTAGCGCCCGCGCACCGCCCCCCGGGCTGCTCTTAAAGGGACAGCGACCCCTTTTTCTCTCCGCGTGTGTACGCACATGTCATGAGCTCAACGGCCACACCCACACGTCCCCCTGCCCCCAGCGGTGTCCCCATCCCGGGCGGTGTCCCCCCAGCTGTCCCCCAGCCACGTGTCCTACGCCCGGCCGTGTCCCCCCAGCTGTGTCCCTTGTCCCCGGTCATGTCCCTTGTCCCCAGCTGTGTCCCCCCAGCCGTGTCCCCTATCCCCAGCTGTGTCCCCCAACCGTGTCCCGTCCCCAGCTGTGTCCCCCCAGCCGTGTCCCCTATCCCCAGCCATGTCTCCTATCCCCTGCCGTGTCCCCTGTCCCCAGCCGTGTCCCCTATCCCCAGCCGTGTCCCCCGTCCCCAGCCGCATCCCCCACTACAGCCACCCACAGCAGGGGAAGGACACGTCGTCGTCGCGTGACCCCCGTGGGGACCAGCTTCCTCATCGCCTCCGAGCCGGGGCCACCCCACATCCGCCCCCACCTCCCGGGGTGACCAAGGGGCCACCCAGAACCGTCACCTTTAACGGTGCCCCCGGGTGTCCCAGGTGAAGGGTGGCTCCACCTCGTCCCTCCCCTCGTCGCCTTCCTTGTGCCTGTCACTGGGGATTAGCGCAGGGACAACCCCGGGCTTGGGGACAGGGACGGGGACAGGGCCACCCGCCACCTCGGCTGGATGTAGGCGGCCAGGCCGGCCGGCGAGGACCGAGGGCGGCATCCCCCATCCCTGCGGTGGGCGAGCACCCGGGGACCCCCTCCCCGCCCCCCGCGCCCTGCCAGCCCTCGGGGGCACCATGAAGGACCGGTTGGAGCAGCTCAAGGCGGTGAGAGACACCCCCCCCCCCCGGGGTGGAGAGGGGATGGGGGGCACCTCGCGGGGTCCCCGGGGCTCCTGCCCAAGGGGGAGAGGGGTGGCACAGGGATGGGGGGCACTGAGACCCCCCACACCGTGGTACATCATGGGGATGGGGGTCTCTGGGGCCCCAGGTCTGTGGTGGATGGGGACATCTCGGGGATGGGTGACACCGAGACCCCACCCCACAGCAAGTGGGGATGTCATGGGGATGGGGGGACACTAAGACCCCCACCCCATGCTGGGTGGGGGCAGCACCGGGATGGGGCACCCTGAGAGCCAGCCCCACAGCGATGGGGTTGACAGGGGGAAGGGACCATTGCGGGGGGCAACCGTCTGCCTCATTTGGGAGTGGGGAGGGTATTTGGGGGGTGGGGGGGGTCACCTTCCCCAAGACCATGTCTGGGGGTGCAATGGGGAGACACCAGCCCCCACCCGGGCTGTGTGGGGCAGGGGAGTCTGTCCTTGGGGGGGGGGGCTGGGTGCGGATGTGGGGTGCACCCCATCCCACACCCCACTCCTCACCGCGTTCCCCACCACCATCCCCCCACTTCCTCTTCCTGCACCCACCCTGCCGTGGGGCCCCGCCGCCCCCCCACCCCCTGGGGGGCCTCCCCTGCCCCAGTGTCCCAGGAGGGGGGGTCCCAGCAGCCCCCCACCCTGCAGCCGGACCCCGGCGTGGGGCGGACAGCCGCGGCGGGGAGGCTTGGTGGGGATTTAGCGGGGATTACGGAGCCACCGGATAAAACCCTTGGGAGGGACAGAGGGGATTAATTTTATTTTTACACCCGCTGGGGGGGTGGCGGGGGGGTCCCCAGCCTGTTCCCTTCTCTTGGGACCCCACACCCGGGCACCCCCCAGGGGTGGGCAAGGGGAGGCAGGGAGGATGGGGCTGGCATCCCAGGAAGGGCTGGAGCCGGGAGCACGTGGGGAGGGGGGGCAGGCGTGACGCCAGGGTGATGGGCACCTTTGGGCCCCCCCCCCCAGCGAGCCCTGGTGCTGCTCAGAGCTACCATGGGGCAGAGGTTGGGGCCATCAAACACTGTCCCGTCTCCATCCCTGTCCCCAGCCCTGTCCCCATCCCGTCCCCTGTCCCTGTCCCCATCCCTGTTCCTATCCCTGTCCCCAGCCCTGTCCTGTGTCCCTGTCCCCAGCCCTGTCCCCTATCCCTGTCCCCTATCCCTGTCCCCAGGCCTGTCCTGTGTCCCTGTCCCCATCCCTGTTCCTAACCCTGTCCCCAGCCCTGTCCCTATCCCTGTCCCTGTCCCTGTTCCTATCCCTGTCCCCAGCCCTGTCCTGTGTCCCTGTCCCCATCCCTGTTCCTAACCCTGTCCCCAGCCCTGTCCCTATCCCTGTCCCCTGTCCCTGTCCCCAGCCCTGTCCCTATCCCTGTTCCTATCCTGTCCCCAGCCCTGTCCCCATCCCTGTCCCCTGTCCTGTACCCAGCCCTGTTCCTATCCCTGTCCCCAGCCCTGTCCCCTGTCCCCATCCTGTCCCCTGTCCCTGTCCCCATCCCTGTCCCCTGTCCCCTGTCCCCATCCCTGTCCCCTGTCTCTGTCCCCATCCCTGTCCCCATCCCTCCAGCCAAGCCCAGCAATCCCTTAATTCCCGGGCCGTGTGCAGCCAGATGTGAGACGAGCCCCCCCCCCCAACCGCAGATGTCACACCCCCCCACCCGGGTCACCATGTCCCGCCACGACCCCCCATGACCCGGCGGAACCGGGCCGGCTGGCGGCCGCCCCGGCCCCGCGGGGTGTCTGTCACCCACGTTAGGGGGGGTGTTCCCCCCGGGGTGCAGGTTTTGGGGGTGGGTGGGGGGCACCCCCTGAGCCTGTGCCCCGCAGAAGCAGGATGCGGACGACGACACGGAGGAGCTGGAAATCGCCGTGGACAACACGGCGTTCATGGATGAGTTCTTCTCAGAGGTGAGGGGGGTGGGGTTGGGGGGTCCGGGGCTGCTTCCTGACACCCCCCCCCGGCTTCATCCCGACTTTTCCAGATCGAGGAGACCCGGCAAAACATCGACAAGATCTCGGAGAACGTGGAGGAAGCCAAGAAGCTCTACAGCGTCATCCTCTCGGCCCCCATCCCCGAGCAGAGTGAGTGCGGCCGCGCCCCCCCCCCCCCCCCAGGCGTGGGTCCCCTTCCCGGGGACACTCCCACGGTGGCTTTCCCGGCTCACGTGCCGTGATCCCGCAGAGACCAAAGACGAGCTGGAGCAGCTGACGGCGGAGATCAAGAAAATGGCCAACAGCGTCCGCAACAGGCTGAAGAGTGAGTGACCGTGTCACCCAACACCCCCCCTCCCCCGCCCCCCCCGCCACGGCACGTCCCCACGGGCTGGGGACACCGGGACCACGGCGCGGGAAGGTCCCTGAGGGGTCGGGGGCCGCTTCTCGCCAGGCATGGAGACGAGCATCGAGCAGGACGAGGCACGGTCCTCTGCCGACCTCCGGATACGCAAGTCCCAGGTGAGCTCCCGGGACCCGCTGCTGGCGCTGTCCCCACCCTGTCCCCCAGGTCCTGAGCACCCCTGGCCCGCCCTGTCCCCTGTGGGATGGACATGTGGCACGTCCCGGGTGTCCCCAGGTGTCCCCGTCTCTGTCCCCTGTCCCAGACAGGGTGCTCCCAGCCTTCGTGTCGCTCTGCCCTGTCCCCAGATCGCTGTCCTGTCCCCCATGGGCTGGGACATGCCATACCCTGTGTCCCTGGGTCTCATGGCCCTGTCCCCAGCACCTCATCCTGCCCCGTCAGCTGGGGACATGCCATGCCCGGAGTGTCACTGCTCTGACTCCCTGTCCCCATCCCCAACACCCATCTTGTCCCCTGTGGCATGCCAGAGTGTCCCCAGTGTCACACCCCTGTCCTTGCTGTCCCGCCGAGGGGGCTGTTGCCACCCCCAGTTGGCCATGTCCCCCGGGGTTGGGACGTGCTGTGCCCCTGGGATGTCACCGTTGCCCCTGTCCTTGGTCCCGTCCCCTGGGAAAACACCCCACGCGGACATGCCATGCCTGGGTTGTCCCCAGCTCCATGTCCCTGTCCCCATCCCCATCCCTGGGTCCTGTTCCCCAGGAACCAGGGAGAGACCCCAGGCAGGACCCCTCCCCAGCCCCACGTCCCTGTCCCCATCCCTGGGTCGTGTCCCTCTGGGGCTGGGGAGGGGCCCTGCCCGGGGTGTCCCCAGCCCCATGTCCTTGTCCCCGTCCCCAGCACTCGGTGTCCCTCCAGGGCCGGGGAGGGGCCCTGCCCGGGGTGTCCCCAGCCCCATGCCCTTGTCCCTGTCCCCAGCACTCGGTCCTGTCCCTGTGGGGCCGGGGAGGGCCCTGCCCGGGGTGTCCCCAGCCCCATGCCCTTGTCCCCATCCCCAGCACTCGGTCCTGTCCCTGTGGGGCTGGGGAGGGGCCCTGCCCGGGGTGTCCCCAGCCCCATGCCCTTGTCCCCGTCCCCAGCACTCGGTCCTGTCCCTGTGGGGCCGGGGAGGGGCCCTGCCCAGGGTGTCCCCAGCCCCATGCCCTTGTCCCCATCCCCAGCACTCGGCTCCTGTCCTGTGGGGCCGGGGAGGGGCCCTGCCCGGGGTGTCCCCAGCCCCATGCCCTTGTCCCCGTCCCCAGCACTCGGTCCTGTCCCGCAAGTTCGTTGACGTCATGACCAAGTACAACGAGGCGCAGGTCGACTTCCGGGAGCGCAGCAAGGGCGGATCCAGCGCCAGCTCGAGATCAGTGCGTGCACCCCACCCTCTTAGGCCCCGCCCCTCTGATGAAGCAGGCGGAGCCTGTTCCTAGACACCACGCCCCTTTTCGTGAAATGGGTGGGGCCAGGCCCTAAATGACCCGCCCCCTCGGTGAAGTGGGTGGAGCCAGCTCCTACAGACCCAATCCCTTTGGCCAGTGGGTGGAGCCAGAACGTACAGACCCCGCCCCTTTGACAAAGTGGGTGGGGTCTTATCGCATGGACCACACCCCTTCCTCGAAGTGGGCGTGGCCTGCCCCCATCACCAACCCCACGTGCCCGCAGCCGGCAAGAACACAACGGACGAGGAGCTGGAGGAGATGCTGGAGAGCGGGAACCCCTCCATCTTCACCTCGGGGGTGAGCGCCCAGCCGCGCCGGGGGCCTGGGGGCCGCATCAGGGACCGGGACCCGCCCGCTGACACCCCCCCCCACCCCCTCCCTTGCAGATCATGGACTCGCAGATCTCGAAGCAGGCGCTGAGCGAGATCGAGGGGCGGCACAAGGACATCGTGCGGCTGGAGAGCAGCATCAAGGAGCTGCACGACATGTTCGTCGACATCGCCATGCTGGTGGAGAACCAGGTACGGGCTCTGCGGGGGACCACAGCGACCGTGCAGGGCGTTATGGAGATCGCAGGGACCCCTGCAGGGCGTTATGGGACAGGCAGGGTCTGTGCAGGGCTGTATGGGGACCACAGGGACCGTCAGGGCATTATGGGGACCACAGCGACCGTGCAGGGCGTTATGGGGACCGCAGGGACCCGTGCAGGGCGTTATGGGACAGGCAGGGACCCATATAGGTCTGTATGGGGACAGGCAGGGTCTGTGCAGGACTGTATGGGGACCACAGGGACCCCTGCAGGGCTGTATGGGACCCCAGGAACCCGTGCAGGGCATTATGGGGACCACAGGGACCCGTGCAGGGCTGTATGGGGACAGGCAGGGTCTGTGCAGGGCTGTATGGGGACCACAGGGACCCCTGCAGGGCTGTATGGGACCCCAGGAACCCGTGCAGGGCATTATGGGGACCACAGGGACCCGTGCAGGGCTGTATGGGGACAGGCAGGGTCTGTGCAGGGCATTATGGGAACCACAGGGACCCGTGCAGGGCTGTATGGGGACAGGCAGGGTCTGTGCAGGGCATTATGGGAACCACAGGGACCCGTGCAGGGCTGTATGGGGACAGGCAGGGTCTGTGCAGGGCTCTATGGGACCGAAGGGACACGTGCAGGGCTGTATGGGGACAGGCAGGGTCTGTGCAGGGCTCTATGGGGACAGGCAGGGTCTGTGCAGGGCTCTATGGGACCGAAGGGACCCGTGCACGAGGGTGAACAGGTCCTTGCGCACGAAGCCACAGGGGCTGGCACAGGGCTCCGTGGGGACACAGGGGCCACGCAGGGCAGCCCAGGACCCACGCCGGGGGAGGGGGCAGGCCCGGAGCCACGCAGGGCTGGGTGGTGACCAGTGCACGTGTCCCCATGGGGCCACCCAGCACCTGAGCCCCGGGGGGGCGGCTAAAGGGGGGCGGGCAGGGCTGTCCCCCACCCCGCGGTGCTCCCGGCCCCTCTCTCAGCCCCCCGCCCCCTCTATCCCCCTCTCATGCAACGCGAGGAGCAGCCGCGCGCCCCGGGGGAAGGGTGAGTACCCGCGTGCCGTGGGGGCAGCGCCGCGCGTCGAGGGGGCAGCGCCGCAGCGTCCCCACGCTCCTGAGCGTGTCCCCTCTCCCGCCTCCCGCAGGGTGGGCTGCTGGATAACGTGGAGCAGCACGTGACGCACGCGGCCGAGCACGTGGAACGGGCGAAGCAGCGGACCCAGGCGGCGCTCGGGTACCAGCGGCGGGCGCGCAAGGTGCGTGGGTGCCCCCCGGGGTGCCCTCACCCTCTGTCTCTCTGCCTCCCACCCCCGGCCCCGCCGCCCCCTCCCCACGCCCCGTAGGGAGCCATGATCGACCGCATAGAGAACAATATGGACCAGTCCGTCGGCTTCGTGGAACGGGCCGTGGCCGACACCAAAAAGGCCGTGAAGTACCAAAGCGAGGCCAGGAGGGTGAGCCGGACCGACGGCCCCAGTGGTGTCCCCCAGTGTCCCCTCCACAGTCCCCGGCACCCCAAAAGCACCCCCAGCGTCTCCCCTCCGTCCCTCAGTGTGCCTTCACATCTCCCACCGCCCCCCCCAGCGGCCCCGAGACCCCCTTGTGACCCACGTCACCGCTTGTGTCCCCAAGCCACCTCTGCTGCCGCCCCCTCCCAGTCACCCCTCCTGTCCCCAGATGATCCCAGTGGCTCCCAGTCACCCCAACTGGTCCCTGCTCCTCCCTTGTGCCCTCTGTGACCTCCATCCCTCTCTGTGGCCCACCCCCGCCACGCACCAGCCTCAGCCTGGAGCCTGGTGTGATGAGCTGGTGAGGTCTCAGCCCCTCCTGCCCTGCCCTCACCAAGGGTCTGCAGCATCTTCTGGGCCCCTCTGCCCTCCGTCCCGGGATGGATATAACCCCCCCCCCCCCCGTCTCCCCTTTTGCCCCCTCCAGAAGATGCTGATTGTGGCGGGGGGAGTGGTGCTCTTGCTGGCAATAGTTGCCCTCCTCATCGGACTCCCCGTGGGGCTAAACAAGAAATAGACCCCACGGCGGGGGCTGCGGTCTGTAAGTGTTGGGGGGGGGGGGGGGCAGCAGGGGAGCCCCCCCCGCAAGGGACCCTGAAGGGCTGCTGTGCCCACCCGTGGGGTTCTGCGACCCCATGGGTCTCGCTCTCGGGTGCTTTGGGAGCTGCTGCTGCTGCTTTTGGGGCTGGGGGCTCGGTGGTCTACAGCGCTCGGGGGTCTGGATCTCATCACCGTGCTTGGCTGTGCGTTCCCCACGTCGCTCCCTGCCATCCCCGCTCCCTCCAGACCCCCCACCCGGACCCTAATCCCCTTTCCCTGCCGCCCCATCAGGCTGGGGGCTGACATCTCCCCTTTTCCCTCCTCCAGACGCTTCCAACCATCCCAGCGGCAACGTCTCCCTGCAGGACCCCCCCCAGCACCACGGCCCGGCCCCCTCCCCTCCTCAACCTGCTGCCCTCAGCCCCCATGTACCCCCCGTGGGCCCCGGCTTGGCTTCCATCCCATCACCAGACCACCCCCCGCGGGCCCCCGCTCGGCTTTCATCCCTGGAGGGGTCCCATCACCAGACCACCCCCCGCGAGCCCCCCCGTTCTGGTGGTCCCCAGGCTGTGTCCCCCCTGGGAACGGGACGAGCCTCGGCTATCGATTTGGTCTTGGCTGATAAACCAACACCTCCTGGACCCCCACCTCACGCCGTGGGGGGGACGAGGGGGCTGGGGGGCCACGCTGGCACCGCGGGGACGTGGCGGCCGATGCCACGGCCCCAGCGAGAGGAGACGAGGCGCCTCGCTGGGGGTGGGCGAGGGCCGGACCCTCACCAGCATCCCGGGAGGATGAGGGATTGGGATACGGTCAGGACGGGGGGTCGGTGGCACCAGCAGCGTCCGGCGGGTCTGGTCGCGCTTTGCTGTCCCCCGTGCCGCGGGGGGACGCTGTCCCCTCTTGGCCACGGTGACGCCGTCCCCCTGCACCGACCGCCCCGGGAGGTCGCGGCGATTTAACTCCCGTTACAATAAAGGTCCCTCCCGACCCCCACCCTGCACCTCTCAGGGCGCTGCGGGGACAAGTGGGGTGCGGGCACACCCCCCCCCAGGCACCCAAAGCCACCCTAGCCACAGCATCGCGGCCGGGCTGGTGGCTTCGGCCAAGGGGCCCAGGACTGGCCCCCGTTTTGGGGTGCCGTAGCGACGCAGCCCCTCGGGGAGATGCGAGAGGGGAGCGCGGGGGGCTGGGGACACCCCCCCAACCCCCAGGTGAGACGGGTCAGACCCTCCCCCCCCAGCCATAGTTTTGGGTAAGCCACAGCGACGGGGACCCAAGGCGACACCGGCAGAGCCGCTCCCCGGCGCTAACGCAACCGGCTCACGCCCGCCCCGCCGCCCCCTCGTCCCGCGCGCCCCCTCCCCAGCCCCGTGCCGCCCGCGGCCCTGCCTCACGGCCCCTCTCTCCCCGCGCAGAAGAAGATCTTGATCATGATCTGCTGCATCGTCCTCGCCATCATCCTGGCTGCCACCATTGGGGGCATCTTCGCCTGAGACCCCCCACCCCCAACCCGCTGCCCTCCAGGTGACGGGGCGCACGCCGGCGGGAGGGTGGCGGTCGGGGTCCCTGGGACGACCCCGCGCCCGGGGAGTGGGTTCAGGTCCCGGTGGGATTCACCCCGCCCTCGGAATTCCCAGCGCGTCCCTGAGGCGCCGGCAGGGACCCAGCGTCCCCAGGCAGCCCCGGCGGGGGTCCGCATCCCCTTCCCCCAGCCGTGCCTCGTCTTCCTCCCCGGCGCAGGTGGCCTTTCCCCCATCCTGTCCCACCGCCCGGATGATCCCACCGTCGGAGAGGCCCCGGGACCCCGCCTGCCAAGCCCTCGACCCCGGAGCCCCGAGGACATCGCTCCGCGTTCCCGAAGGAGCAGAGACCACCTGCCCCGCTCTCCCCCCGCTTCCCTCCGCCCTGAGGTCGCCCCCTCCTCGCTCCCCATCCTCCACTTGCGGCCTCTGCGGAAAGCAGCCCCCTCCTCACCGGCACGGGGGGAGCCGCGTTCCTCCCCGGGGCAGCGTGGAGGGCTCTGCCTCACGCCGGGGGGGTGGGGGGGGGAAGGAGAAACCTCTCCCCTCGCTCAGGGGCTCCTCTGAGGCCGCTTCTTGGGATGCGCGCCCCACCGGCGTCGGAGCCCTCTTGAGTAAAGAGATCACCCACGCTCGGCTCCGGAGGGAAGTGGGGGGTGGTCTCAGCAGCGGGAAATCATAGAACCATGGAATGGTTTGGGTTGAAGGGACCTCACAGCCCCCCCAGTGCCACCCCCTGCCATGGGCAGGGACACCTTCCATAGCCCAGGGTGCTCCCAGCCTCATCCAGCCTGGCCTTGGGCACTCCCAGGGATGGGGCACCCACAGCTTCTCTGGGAACCTGTCCCAGTGCCCCCCACCCTCTGCGGGAAGAATTCCTTCCCCATGGCCCATCTCAATCTCCCTCTTTCAGTATAAACCCGTCACCGCTTGTCCTGTCACTCCCTGTCCTTGGAAAAAGCCCCCCCAGCTTTCCTGTACCCCCCCCCCAGGCACTGGAAGGGGCTCTGAGGTCTCCCCGGAGCTTCCCTTCTCCAGGCTGAACCCCCCAACTCCCCCAGCCTGGCCCCATGGCAGAGGGGCTCCAGCCCTTGGAGCATCTCTGTGGCCTCCTCTGGCCTCGCTCCAGCAGCTCCGTGTCCTCCTGCTGTTGGGGGCCCCAGAGCTGGAGGCAGAACTGCAGGGGGTCTTCCCAGAGGGGGAGAATCCCCTCCCTCGCCCCCCTGGCCATGGTGCTCTGGATCCAGCCCAGGATCCGGTTGGTTTCTGGGCTCCAGCGCACACACAGCCGGCTCATGGCCAGCTCCTCGCCCCCGGCACCCCAAATCCTTCTCCTCGGGGCTGTTCCTGATCCATTCCCAGCCTGTCCTGGTGCTGGGATTGCCCCAACCTTGCCCTTGGCCTGGCTGAACTCCATGTGGCTGGCACGGTCCCACCTCTCCAGGTCCCTCTGGATGCCATCCCTTCCCCGCCACGGCGTCACCGCACCGCCCAGCCCTGTGCCATCGCCAAAGGCGCTCCGGGTCCCGCGTCTGCACCCCCAAAACCCACCGCGGCCGATGCAGGATCGTGTGTGTGTGTGTGTGGGGGTGTTTATTAAGGGGGCCTCGGCCCTCAGCTCCTCGTTACACCCTGTGTTTCAGGAAGAATTTGCCCCAGTAACGTCCCTTGAGCTGCAGGTCGTAGGGGCTGAGGTACCTGCGCATCCCCAACATGTTGGCGGTGACGACGCGCTCGAAGGTCCAAGGGTTTTGGTTGTTGAGTTTCTTCTCCTCTTCCTCCTCCCGCATCCGTTGGAGGCCGTCGCGGCTGACGGGGACGGCGGGGAAGGGCAGTTTCCTGGCCACCTGCGTGAGGAAGGGTTTCACCTCCCCAAACTCGCAGCGTCCTCCTACCTCCACCACCAAACGCCCGCTCTTCACCGCCGTCACGTAGTGGTCGATGGGGCCTTTGCCGCCGCCCATGCGGTGTCCCAGGCTCTTCCGCGTCACCGGTTTGGAGGGAGCCGGCACGCGCCAGATGGCAAACATGGTCCTGGGGTCCATGCAGCGCCCGATGGTCAGGCGGATCATCTCCAAGTGGCCCCAGTGAAGGTATCCGCCCCCCAGGGCCTGTTTGGGGGGGGGAACGGGGCATCTCAGGGACCGAGCGCTGGCAGGGCGAGGGGGACCGAGTGGCCCCCGTCCTGCCCCGTGCCGGCAGCCGGCCCTCCCATCCTTCAGGCGCCCGTTTCGGTGGGGGGAGCAACCTCACTGGGGGCATCTCAAAGCCGCTTTTCTAATTTAACCTCGGTATTGTGTTCTGTACCCCCTCGCTGGGGAAACTGGGGCCCTCTCAGCCAGGGTTAGCTCAGTCGATCCAGCTTTCTGGAGCCGGTTTGGCGCCGGTCCCCGCCGGGTGCTGCTTTGTTTGGAGTTTTCACTGCCCACGCGAGGGCTCAGCGCCAGACGGGGGTCTCCAGGCTGGGGGTGCCCATTCCTGCACCCTCCCCACGCAGCCCTCAGCCCCTCCAGGCTTCCCCCCTTGCTCATCCCAGCTCTGGGGGGCGCGGGGAGGAGGACCCCGGATCCCAGGACTCACCAGGATCCCGTACTGCCCCTGGATGAAGTCGGTGGCCACCTGGGACGGGCCGCGGATGTCACGCAGCTGCCGAGGCTCCCGCCTGACCTTGGGCACTGCCGGGACCTTGTCCATGAACTTCAGCTTCGGCCTCTCCGGGAAGATGATACCTGCCGGGACACACGTGGCGGAGGGTCACTGGCCCCGGGGCGTCCCGGTGCGGGGGCGGGGTGTGTGCAGGTGACAGCAGATCGGGGGGAGGGGGGGGTGCCCCCGCCGTCCCCCGGGGGGTGTTCACCCCCTGCGTGTCCTCCTTACCGCTGTAGTCCGGGGGCAGCACGTACTTCTTGAGGCCTGCCCGGGGGACGGCGGCTCCGCCGGGACCTGGGGGGGGGTGGGGGGCAGAGACTGAGAGCGGGGCCTGACGCACCGGGAGGGGGGCCCCAGGGGTGACCCCGCTTCCCGGGAGCGGCTCCAGCCGTCCCCAACATCCCCCCACAGCTGCCTCGTGAGTCCCGGACCCCACCGCCTCCCGGTTAACGCGGGAGAGGGCCCGGGGGACCCGACGCCGCAGCCCCCGCCTTCCCCGGCCCAGGCGCCCCGGTACGTTCCCCCCCGCGGCTGCCCGGGCTCGGACCCAAACCCCGATCCCCCCGACGGCCCCGCGGAGCGTTATCCCGGGCTCCTCGAACCTCCCCCCGCCGGGAGCAGCCACGGGAGCCGCCATCGCCACATCGCGGGGCCGCGCCGCCGCCCAGCCCGAACTTCCGCCCCGGCAACCGCCCGGTGGGGAGCACTTCCGGTATGGCGGTCCGTTACCCCGCCGGCCCGCCTGGGAAACGCGGAGGGCAACGTTAGTTCCGGGGAGGGGGGGGCCCAGCGGAATCTTTCCCCCCGTATTCCCCCACGACGTCAACCGTCGTCCGGTACCGGGCATGGAGCCGCGCGGGCTGGAGCCCTTTCCCCGCCCCGGTGTCCCACCGAGGCTCCCGGGGCCTGTCCCAACCCTCTCCCCTGGCCTCGTCCCCATCACAGGGTCTGGGTGCTAGAGGGGTCCAGGCCCTGTGTCCCCTGAGGGGTGGAGGAGACACCCCAATGTCCCATCGAGGCTCCCAGGGCCTGCCCTGACCCTCTCCCCAGGCCTCGTCCTCATCACTGGGTCTGGGTGCTTGAGGGGTCTGGGTCCTGTGTCCCCCCAAGGGGTCAAGGGGCCACCCCAGTGTCCCATTGAGGCTCCTGCGGCCCACCCTGACCCTCTCCCCTGGGTCTCATCCCCATCACGGGGTCCAGACACTCAAGGGATCTGGATCCTGTGTCTCCCCAGAGGTCAAGGGGCCACCTCAGTTTCCCATTGAGGCTCCCAGGGCCTGCCCTGACCCTCTTCCCAGGCCTCATCCCCATCACAGGGTCCGGGTGCTCGAGGGATCTGGGCCCTGTGTCCCCCCAAGGGGTCAAGGGGCCACCCCAGTGTCCCATTGAGGCTCCCAGGGCCTGCCCTGACCCTCTCCCCAGGCCTCATCCCCATCACAGGGTCCGGGTGCTCGAGGGGTCTGGGCCCTGTGTCCCCCCAAGGGGTCAAGGGGCCACCCCAGTGTCCCATCGTGGCTCCCAGGGCCCACCCTGACCCTCTCCCCAGGCCTCGTCCCCATCACAGGGTCCGGGTGCTCAAGGGGTCTGGGCCCTGTGTCCCCCCAGGGGGTCAAGGGGCCACCCCAGTGTCCCATCGAGGCTCCCAGGGCCTGTCCCAACCCTCTCCCCAGCCCTTGTCCCCATCACGGGGTAAAGGCACTCAAGGGGTCCGGGCCCTGCATCCCCCCGAGGGGTGCAGGGGTCGCCTCAGACAGACACGGGCCGTGTTGCCGTGAGCCCAGGTAAGGACCCTTTTAACCGAGGCACAGGAATCCGTGCAGGTAGGCCGCTGGACGTACTCGATAGCCAAATGTTCTACCCTCGGCGCTTTGGAACGCCAGGAGCGATTAGCTGAGGAACCACTGCTCAGGGACTGCGCGCTCGAAGGTTGATCTGTCCCGAATAAAACACGTAACTGCGGACACTCAAATTATCCCGTTCGTAATTAAGAACGTACGGTCAGCTTTCAGCGCGAACGCGCCGCCCTAAACCCAACCGCCCTCCTTACAACACCAAAAATCACATCCCTTGGGTGTGACCACGAGACCCCCGCCCAAGAAAAGACCCCTCACCACGGAGCGTGCCGCGGTACCTTTTCACTCATTAAGAAATATGCTAATTAAGTGACGGATCGACTTCACGGGCCTGCCCCAGGGGCTGTGAATTGTGCTAAGAAGGTGTACAGAGCTCGGGACGCGGCGGGCCCGGCGGGGTCTTCAGTAGGTGCTGAACACGGCCTGGATGTGCTCCCCGTCCCGCGGCTTGTAGGTGCCAACCCCTGGAGGGACAGGAGCGAGGAGGTTGGGGCGCCACGGTCACCTCCCGGCCCAGCCCACCGCGCACCCCCCCGCAGCCCGGGCTGCCCACCTTCCTGGAGGGCATCCCCGCCGCTGAGGAACTGCCAGTAGGTCCTGTCGTCCGCGTTGGCGGCCAACCCGTGGATGGAGACCACCATGGGGCCCCAGGACGTCTGCTCCGTCTTGAAGCTGTCAGGGAGGTGGGTGGGCTTGGGGATCAGTGGAGGGACGCCACCAGGGTCCCCCCCAGCCCCCTCCCTCCAGCTTCTCACCTAAAGATGTTGGGTTTCTCCGCCGCGGCGGCCTGCAGCACCGCGAGCAGCGTGGAGCCGCCCGGGACCCGCACGGAGATGTCGTGGCTGAAGTGCTTCCCCTGCAGCTTGTTGACGATGGAGTAGTGCACCGTGATGGGGGCTGCTGGGGCTGGGGGGGCGGAGAGAGGGGCAGGGTGGGCACCCGGCGCTGGCACGGGGCACCGGGCAGCAAGGTTGTGGGACCATCGCCCCCACGGGGTCTTTAGGGGGTGCGAGCAGCCATACCTCTGGGAG
The DNA here is from genome assembly GCA_027574665.1 of Rhynochetos jubatus. Classification (NCBI taxonomy): domain Eukaryota; kingdom Metazoa; phylum Chordata; class Aves; order Eurypygiformes; family Rhynochetidae; genus Rhynochetos; species Rhynochetos jubatus. The sequence continues at coordinate 1,677,318 of CM050663.1, forward strand.
CGCCGGTTGTGGTCGGTTCAGGGGACAAGGACAGCTGTAGGCTCGGGGACATGCCGGAGCCGGCAGCACAATCCAGGTCAGCCGCATCCAGGTAGGATCTACCCACGAGGACAGGCAGGACCTGGGCGATGGCCATGGGCTGGCGGTACTCGTGGTTGTACACCACGGACAAAGCCTGGGCGCAGTCCCACTCCCGTGGGGCGTAAAACTTCCCGGTGGCCCCCAGCGCCTGCGGAGGAGGCAGAAGGCGGCGTGAGGAGCGCCGGGAGCGGGTACGGGCATCCGCAGCGCCGCAGCCCCCTCCCCGTACCTGCATGACCAGCCCCATGCTGTAGATGTTCCCGATCATGCCATCCGCCTTCTGCTCGTCGAGCAGCCCGTTGGTCACCGCGGACAGAGCTTCCCAGAGCAGGTCCCTCACGTCGTGGAGGGGAGTCTGGCCGTACGCGCAGGCCATCGCCATCGCCGCCACGGCGCGGGTGTCTGCGGGGTCCCGGCGTCACCGCCCAGCCCGCCGGGAGCGAGGCTTTGCGAGCGGAGGGGAGCCAGCAGGGTCGGAGGGGACCCTGAGGGGTCCCTGAGGGGTCGGGGGGGGACCCTTACCCACAGAGAGGTGGCTCTCGGGGCTCAGCACCTGCTTGGCCAGGACCACGGATGCCGCTTGGTAGCCACCCATCTGTGCCAGGCACAGGCCCAGCACATCCAGGCTCACGCTGTACAGAGTGGTTTTCGGGACACCCTCCGCCTCTGCAAAGGAAAATGTGGAGAGCTGATGGGGGGAGACACCTCCCCAGGCACCCCGGTTCCTCCCTCCCGTCCCGCCGTACCCAGGCTGGCCATCTCCTCATCCGTCTTCTGCTGCAGGACACGGAGGAGGTCGAGGGTTTGCCCCAGGGCTTGGACACGCTGGGGGTCCTGGCAGGAGGAGAGGAGGGCGAGCACGTACAGAGCCACCTCTCCTGAGGTCATGCCTGCGGGGACAAGTGGGGCACGTGGGGGGCTGGGATCCGGCACCCCGGTCCCCAGAGAGATGGCAGAGCCCATGGGGACGTGTGTGGCGGCAGGGATGCACCCCCCACCCCTCCCTACCTTTTTGAGCTCTATTCACGGCCTCCTCCTGGATCTGCCGGAGCAGCCACTTGTGAGTGCTGCTGTCGGTGGCCCCGACCAGGTCCAGGGCCAGCAGGACGCTGGGATTCGGCGGCTCATCCACCTTGACGGAATCCTCCAGCCTCTGCACCATCTTGGAGACCAGTTGCTGTGGGGCGACTGGAAGGAGAGGGGCCGGGCGCCCCGCTGTGGCACTCGTGGTGGGACATCACGGGGGATCCCACGTCACAGCCCCTCACGGGGCCACCGGCTGCCTCCCCGGGGGGACGGACACTCACCGCAGCCCTGCGGGGCCGTGCCATCTGCCAGGGCCAGCAGGAGCCCGATGCTAAAAACCACGCCGAGCATCTTCTAGTCCTCGGGGCAAGCAGAACTGCTCAGGGTGGTGGAATCCCGTGGGTACTCGTCCCTCGGGGCGTCCCCTCTGCTTTTAGCTTCTCCCGGTGCCCTTCTCCAGTCACTCACCCTCCCACAGCCGTCGCGGCACCGCCAAGCACCGCCGGCTTATCTGTGTGCCCAAGGGTGCCAAGTGGAGTTGGAGGGTCACGGCTGCGGGGGCAGTGATTTTCCATTTGAGGACGCCAAAATGGCAAAGGACCAATTGGACCAGTTGAATCTCCACGACCCTGTGGATGGGATTCAGCCCAGGGAGCCGGTCTCACAGCAGGATGACCCCCTCCCCCCGCCCTCAATCAACTACCCAAGGTCCTGGGTGCCCGGGGTGGCCAGCTGGAGGCTCGCCAGCCGTGTCCCAATATACGAGAAGGGCTTGGGCTTTCCAGGAAACTCCAGCCCTGTTAGTCTAACCTCAGTGCCCGGAAAAAACAATGGAGAAGGTCGTCCTGAGCGCTACCGCAAAGCGTTGGAAGGACGCGGTCGACAGACCGAGGGAAAGTCCCGTCTAACCGGCTCAGTATCCTGCTACGATAACGTAGAGTATGGGAAGGAGGTGGATGTTGGGTTTTTTGGGTTTTAATAAGGACAGGGATTGACCCCACCACCACCTCCATCACCCCCCCCAGGGCCAGGGAGAAGGTCCAGGGGAAGGAGCAGGACTGGAGCCAAGACAGGGACCAGGGCCCTGGGAGGAGGAGACGGGCCCCAGGTGGGTGCGAGGGGCTGGGTGTGGGGCTGCAGGGACCACCCGGCCTCCCATTGGGTGAGCTGCGGCCCATCACCTTGGCCCAGGTGTAAAAGCCCTCAGTGAACCCTTCTTCCTCTTCCTCCCCCTCCTCCCCCGTGATGAAGGCTCTCGGGAGAAGGTGGTTCATGCTCTTTCTCGTGGCGGCAGCCTGGGCACAGGATGCCCTGGGTAAGGGGCTGTCTGGGGGGAGTCCCGCTGGGTCTGGGTGCCCTCCCTGGGCAGGGGGAGCTGGCAGTGTCCCCCAGGCTGGACTGCTGAGTGACCGTGCCCTGGGCACCACTGGCTTTTGTGGGGTGGGGGGCCCGGGCGATGCCTGGCCCGCAGTGGAGGAGGACCACCATCCCCTCTCCACCCCTGTAGGTCAGGCTGCCTTGAGATGGGGTGGAGAGGCTGGATCCAGGGAATGGGAAGCCCTGGGGGGGGGTCCTGCGTGTGTCCCACCACCCTTCAGGGCGTGAGGATGCTGTGGGGTGACAGCACAAAGCAGCTCAGCCCCTGGGGCCACCCCCAAGGCTGTAAATGCCAAAACGCGGGATCTCAAGGGGATACCTGTGCCAGGGATAACCCCCCTGGGAGTGGGCAGCCGGGGGGGGGGGGTCCCAGCTGGCTGCCTCAGCCCTCCCCCTTCTCACCCTGCCGCAGTCTCCGTTACGTGTGGCCACACGTGGCTGTCCGTGGCGGTGCCGGCCAGTGTCCTGAGAAGCCCCGTGGCCAGGGGGGAGCTGACGTTGGGGTCCGGCTGCGGGGTGACCAGCGCTGACGGGGATGGGTTCCGGCTGGAGCACCCGCTCCTGGGCTGCGGGACCACCCTGGAGGTGAGGAGCCGGGGTGACCACGTGTGCCGCAGCAGCATGGCCCTCCTCAGATATGGGGGGGGGGGGGACACACACACCGTGTCCCACAGGGAAGGGGCAGCGTCAGGGCAGCTGTGGCTGGGAAGGCACCCACGTGGGAGCGGCGTGGTGGGTCTTCCAGTCTTGTCACCGCACCCACGTGTTAGGGGAGCTCCAGGGCTGGACCCCCATGTCCTGCCACAACCCTGGCATGGTCCCCATGGGGAGGGTCCCTGGTAGCCCCCACGGGGATGACCACCCTTTGCATGCGGGTGGGAGCGTTGGTTAAAGCGAGCGGGGCCATGACTGATGACCCAAAACCCGGCTCTCGCTGTGTCCCACGGGGCTTTCTGGGTGCTGGGGACAGGGAGGGGACACCCCCACCGCCCCCCGAGCCAGGTGACACCTCCAGCACCGTGTCTGCTCCTTCCCGCAGCTCCTCCCGGACAGCATCCGCTACAGCAACGTCCTCCACTACCGCCCCACGGCCGGGGGGGCTGTGGCTCGGGCCGGACCCTTCTCCCTCCCCGTGGACTGTTACTACCCCCGGTAAGTGGGGACCCCCGCGTGCTACCCCGGGTCTGACCCACGGTGGGACCCTTCTGACCCCGGCCCTGGGTGTGTGGGGGTCCCACCCATGGGGGGACGTGGCAGGAAGGGGTGTCCTGCCTCTCCCCCCACTCTCGGATGCGCCGGTGCAGGATGAGCAGCGTTTCATCCGGAGCGCTCCAGCCCACCTGGGTCCCCTTCGGCTCCACCATCGCCCACCGGAGACGCTTACGCTTCGCCCTGGATGCGTATGACAGTGAGTGGGGGGCACCCAGACCCCCTCAGCCCCCTCTGTGTGTTGGGGGGGGCCTGGCCAGGGTGCTGGAGTGATGCTGGGGGCAGCCACAGCCACGTCCCTTCCAGGTACCTGGTCCTCCCGCCTGCGCCAGCCCACCTATTCCCTGGGGGAGCTGATCAACGTCGAGGCGTCGGTGAGCCCTGACCCCCACCTGCCCCTCAGGGTCTTCGTGGACGAGTGCGTGGCCAGCCCGAGCCCGGCCGAGTGGCCAAAATACGTGGTCATCGCCCACAACGGGTGAGCACAGGGGCTGGGTGCGGGGGCGGTGGCTGCCACCCCGAATTCCCGCTCTCCCTCCTCTTCGCCGGGGCGCCGCGGGCGGTGGCGGAGCCTGGTTGCCCCAGAAGGGGGTGGGTGTGGGGCGGTAGCACCCACCTCACCGCGTCTCCCATCCCGGCAGGTGCCTGTTGGATGGGGTGCTCGGTCGTTCCCGCTTCCTACCCCAGCGTGGAGACGGCTTTCTCCGCTTCCAGCTGGATACCTTCCTCTTTCCAAACGCCGCCGGCGGCCAGGTCTGTGCCCACCCCCCCAGCCCTGTGGGGAGGGGGGAGCGGCTGGGCCTCCGGTGAGGTGACACCGAGGATGCTTGTTCCTACAGATCCAGCTCCGCTGTCTCCTGAAGGCCGTGGCACGGGGCGCTGGTGGCACCCCCGGCAAAGCCTGTTCCTACGACCCCACGGCAGCGGCCTGGAGCTCCCCGGAGGGGGCCGACTGCTCGTGCTGCGGCTCTCCGGCCGGCTGTGGTGGCCGGCGGCCGCGCCGGCTGGCCGGCAGCGGAGGTAAGACGAACCCCCTGGATGGGGATCCATCTCCCTATGGATGTGCAGTGGTGCATGATGGGCTTCTCCTTTCAGGGCTCCTGGGGGAGGCCAGTGTCCTCCTTGGTCCCTTGGGGCTGCGTTCGACTCTGCCCAGCTCGTCCCCGACCCCCACAGGACCCCCTGTTGTGCCCCCCACGGTGCCGGAGCCCCCCACGGCACCGCCTCGCCGTCCCTTGGTCCCCGTGGTGCGTGGGGAGAAGAGGGACTCGGGTGAGTGCGAGCTGCCCCGTGGCGCTGGGGGGGTGACTGGGGTGACCCTGTTGTCCCCCCCCTCACCCCGTTGCCTCTCCCCGCAGGGTTGGCTCGCCCTGTGTCCGGCACCGTGCTGGCCATGGTGGCCATGTGCTCCATCCTTGTAGCCGTCGGCGTGGCCGGCTGCTACTGCTCGCTGCGGCGGCACCGGCTGGGTGGGCCCGAGGCAGCCCCCGGGGAGCCCCGCGCTGTGGCTATGACCCCCGTGGCAGCTGGCGGCGCCTGGGACCCCCCCGGGACCCCCCAAGTCCCTGCCATTGTGTGAACCTCCTTGTTGTGGAAATAAACTTGTGGCAGAAAGGCTGTGCCAGGTGTGTGTGGGGGGGCTGTGGAGACCACCCACTCCCCTGGGTGAGGGCGGGGGGGGGCTGGGATGTGTCTCTAGTGCCTCTCTGTACCCCAAAAGGGTCCCACAGGGTGGGGAGGGGGGCCGCTTCCCCCTGAAGCGCAACTCCCTGGGTGCCGGCTGACCTGAGGGCGCACCCTCTGCGGGGAGCATCCATCCCCGGCGCGGTGGGGCTGGGGTGGGGGGGGGCTGGAGGGGTCTCCCACCTCCCAAAATGCCCATTTACCCCCTTCAGCCCCAGGGCTTTAATTTATTTACTGGTTTTTCTGCCCCTACCTGGAGTTTTTGGCTCTGGCCTTTGACCAGCCCCCTGGGGGTGAAGCCACCGCAGTGGAGACCCACTGATTTTTTGGGGAGGGGGTGGGTACACGATGACAGAACCTCCCTGGAATCCCTCATCCTGCCCCCTCCAGGGAGCACAGGGACCTTCCCGGGGAGATGCGCAGCCTGGGAACCATCCCACGGCTGCCAAGGGACTCTGCCCCCCACGACTGGGGGCGGGTCCTTCCAAGCAGCCCCCCCCCCCTCGGCTCCGCAGGGTGGGGGCGTTCCCTGCCCAATGGCCCCAGATGGATTTTTCCTCCAGGAACTCGCCCCTAGAGCTGGGGTTTTCCCCTTTTTTTCCCCCCTCTCTTTACGTTCTGAGCTGCTGTGGGTCACGAGTGGGGCTGGGGGGCAGCTCTCAGCCAGGAGCTGCGTGGTGGGGGGGGTGTAAACCCACATCCGGGGGGGCTTTTGGGGCAGTCTCCCTCCGCTGGCACCCCACTACCCTCCTCTCCCTTTGCCCGCGTGCCGTGGGTCGAGGGCTGCGCATCCTTTTTTTTTTCCCCCGTGGGGTGTCCCTGCAGCTTGTGGGGCGCCCCACGCGACAGGGGGTGCTGCCCCACTTACCCCTCCCCCACTGGAGGTTGCACCCACCGCGTGGGGTGGTTTTGGGGGCGGGGGTAGCCCCTTCTTTCCTCTCCTCCGTGTCCGTGGGCCCCACCCGCGTGGGACTGGGGGGGGGGGGGGGGGGTGGCGCGGAGGGATGCTGCAGCCTCTGACGTCAGCAGCGCTGAGCCAATGGGAGCGCGCTGGGGCGGGGTGGGGCGGCCCCGCTGGGGACCGCGCTGCTCCGGGGCCGGAGCCGGGGCCGTTGGGGAGGGGGGGGGGTGTGGGGGGGGGGTGGGCCGGGATGGGGGGGGTCCCGCTGCGGGCCGGCCCGCTGCCCCCCACCGCTTCCATGCAGGGGATGGGGAGCCTGCGCTTGGGGAGCCGCGCGGTGATGTACACGGCGGAGACCCTGCCCAAGGGCAAGAACCGGGTGATGGGGGTGAGTCGGGGGCGGGGGGGGGGGGGGTGTCACCCCGAGAAAATCCTCCCTTGCCCCATCCCTGGGGGGTTTGGTCCCTTCTGATCCCTGCCCCGGGGGATGCTGCCGTTGTGGAGCAGCTCAGGGATGGGGGTACCCGCGTCCCCGTGGGGTGGGGGGCTGGGGGGGGACACGTTGGCCCAACTCTCCACTCTGTGCCATCCCATAGACCATCCAGATCATGACGGGCTTCATGCACATCGGCTTCGGGATCGTCCTGACCACGCTCACCAACGTCTACACCTCCGTCTTCGTCATCGGAGAGATCCCCTTCCTGGGCGGCGTGTCTGTGCGTAGCGTGGGGCTGGCTGGGGACGGGGTGGGATGCCCACGGGGGTGGGATGCCCACGGGGGGTCCTGGGGACGGGGCGATGTGGTCCAGCGACTCTCAAACTCAAGGAGTGGGGATCGTGGCGACCCACGGGCCCAACGGGGCTGCGCCCATGGGGTGCTTGTTAGTGCCGGGGGAGGGGGTGCTCCCTGCCCCACGGCTGCGTGGATTTGGGGGGCTGGGGGTGAGCGCAGTGGCTGACTGTGCCCCCCTTCTTGCCCCCGGTGCAGTTCATCATCTCTGGCTGCCTCTCCATCGGGGCGGAGAAGAGCCCCACGGAGTGTGCGGTGAGTGGATCCCTGTTCGCCACAGGATTGGGGGGGCCCTGGGGGGGGGGCACGGGTGGGAGCATCCTGGTGAAATCCGTGGGGCAAAGCCACGTTTGACGCGTGCGCCGAGGTTATTTCTGGGAACGAGCAACGGGAAAGCGGGACGAACACCCCCCACCCCGCCCCAAAGGCAACCTGAGCCGTTACCAGGTCCCACCCTGGGCTCAGCCGGGCAGTGGGTACCCCCAGGGGTTTTGGGGGTCGACCGCCTGCCCCAAAGCAGCCCCCCCCACACCCACAGGTGAAGGGCAGCCAGACCATGAACATCATCAGCGCCATCTTCGCGCTGCTGGGCATCGTTGCCTTCATCGTTGACCTCAACCTCAACGGGCTCTACCGCTCCAGCTTCGACTACTACAGCTATCTCGTCCTGGTAAGCGGGGGCAGGGCCACCCCCCACCCCCCCACCCTCCGCTTTTGGAGCAAGCAGCGCTGCCCCCGCGGGGATAAGCCTTTTGGGACCCCCGCCGTCCCCTTCTCCATCCCTCCGTGGGCTGTGGCGTCTCCCTTTTGGTGGTTCCTTTCCTCCGGGGGTGGGGGGGGGGGGGCTCTTCCGGGGGTTTAGCTGGGGAGGGGGCAGCCCACAGCTGGCAGCACCCCACCCCCGGGACCGTCTGCCGCCACGGTGCCGGGAATCCAACCTATTTTTGGGCTGGTACCTCGGGAGTTGGCTCACGCCCATCCCTCTCCACGAGCCGCAAAAAGCATCGAGGGCGGAGACCTTGGTACCCAGGGATCGAGCCCCAAAATATGGGGTGGGGTCCACCCTGTGGGGCCGAGCCCAGATTTTCCTCTTCCTGGGCGTTGCTGACGGGGGGTTTTCCCCATCCTGGAGCTCGCAGGGAATGGGATTTCCATCGTCCTGCTCACCTTCACCATCCTGGAGTTCTGCATCGCCGTGGCCACTGCCAATTTTTGGTGCCGAGCCACCCGCCTCAGCTCCAACGAGGTAGGGCAGGGGGTGAAGGGCAGCGGGGCTGAGCCTTGGATGGGGCCTCCCCCACCCTCTGATGGACCCCCCACCACTCTCTTTCCACCCCCCAACCTGCCCCCAGGCCATGCTGATCGTGCCCAGTGCCACCCGGGGTGACCTGGCAGTGCCACCGGCCGAGCTGCCCCAACCGCCCAGCTACACCGAGGTGACCTCTGACCCCAAAGACCCCCAGAATCAGCTCGGGAGCAGCATCCAACCCCCCCACCTGCATGACAGCCCTCCTCCCGCCCTCCCACCCCCCTGGAAAGCATGCCACCCCCTCCACAGGACCACCCTGGCTGCACTGGGTGCTGCTCCAGGCATGGGTGGGTTTGGGGCGTGGCGGAGGGGCCCTAAACCCACGGCGTGCTGGGGGGCGGGGTGTCACCCCGTTCCTCCCCACGGCGTGGCGGGAACTGGGAGAGGGGGTGACCCCTGTCCCCGTGCCTCCCCCCAGCCCCAAAAGCAGCAGCTCTTGGGTTTCTTTGCAGCTGGCAGCCCCCGAAGTCTGACCCCGAGGACGGCGCTGGGGTCCTGCCGCCACGCTCCCGAAATTCCCAGCTGGCTCCCCGCCCCCAGGGCTACGGCATCCTCCTCCCCACACTGGGACATGCTGGTAACCCCCCCAAGAGCCAGCCAGCACCCCAAAACTTCCCCTGCCCATCTCCCCTCGGCGCTAAGCCTCGACGAGGGGCTCTTTACTGGCCCCTTTGGAGAAGGGGTTTCCCCATAGGGGGGGAAGGGGGAGGATTGGGGGGCTCCATGGGCTGTTTCTGCCCATAAACACCCCGTTGGGGGTCCCTCATGTCAGGGTTCAGGACCTCCCTGTGGTCTGGTGGGCGCGTAGCCGGTAGCTTAGACCCCCCCCAACGAGCCGGACCATCCGCCTCGGCCCACGTCCCGTTGGCTTCGGTTTATCTTTGGAATAAACGCTCCGGCCGGGCCTTTGTCTCCTCGTTTTTGGGGATTTCTGGGATTTCTCACCGTGGGAGCTGCAAATCCGCCCCCCCCCCCGCCCCCCCGGAGGAGGCTCACCCCACCCAAGCTACAGGGGTCTCCGGTGCCCATCACCCTCATCTGGTCCTGCTGGGGCCGGCTTGACGCGATCCTCCCCCGGCTGAGGAAACCTGCCCCCCCATCCCCAAGCCCCCCCTCGGTGCACACCGCAGCTCCCGCTATATTTAGCGCTCAGCCGCCGGCGGTGACGGTGACGGCAGCAGCTCCGCGTCCTCGCGCCGGCCGAGGGGCTGCCCCCCCGCCCCCCCCAACCCTCCCCAGGCTGGGGCTGCTCCTTGGGGTGACACGGGGACAGGCTGGGCGATCCCGTGGGGTTGGGAACGGAGCTGAGGGCCGTGAGGAGCGTTCCCAAACCTCTGCCCCCCGCCCCGTGCAAAAATCACTCGGTTTGGGGCTGGGAACGGGGACCAAAGGGCCGTTTTTAACTGGTAAAGGGGGTGTTTTGGCTCATTCCTGACTCCCACCCTCAAGCATCCCGCGGGGGGGGGTGGGGGTGTGATGATGCTCCAGACCTACTTAGCGTCCCCGGGGTGGGGGGGTGGGTCAGGTTATTTAAGGAACAGCCCCCATCCATGGAGAGCTTGGGATGGGCACCGATTCCCGGAGCCTGGGAGCGCCCTGATGGGTTGTCAGACCCTTATTGGGGAAGGGGGGGGGGGGGAAATTCCATCTGCGTTTGCTTCCCTGGGCCCCCTCCCACAGTTTGGGCACGATTCCTGCCCCCAAACTCCGTCTCCAGCCCCACAGCTGGGTCTGTGAGCGCCTGTTCAGACCATCCCCTCGGTTTGGGGTTGATTTAAGTGTTTTCTTGTTCCAACAGCTTGCCCCCCCCTCCCCCCGCCCTGACCGTGCTCGCGCTGCTCAGCCGAAGCCTCATGGATTATTCACTCGCTGCCAGTTATTTCTGTTCCCAGCTCTGAAAAAATAATGAGCCGGTTCGGTAGGAAAAACCCCCGGAGACCTGGGGGGGGCAGGATGAACAGGCTGTCTCCGCTCCCCCCCCAGCCTTTGAGGCCCATCATGGCTCTGCTACTTCACCTCTGGCTCCGGAATCTCCCGTATCTCCTTTCCCATGGCAGCAGGGAGTTATTCCAGCCCTGGGGGAGGGGGGTCACCACAAAGCCCTATTCCCACCCTCCGATCCCAAACCAGGCTGGCAGCTCCCTCTGCCTTTTCCCTCCTCTCCTGCCTCGCTTGTCCTCCGCAAGCACCGGGCTGGGGGTTGTCCCGGGGTGTCGGGCCGGGGGTTATGCCGGGCTATCGGGCTGGGGGTTATCCCGGAGTATTCCTCTGGGGGTTGTCCCGGGGTGTCAGGCTGGGGGTTATCCTGGGATATCCCTCTGGGGGTTATCCTGGGATGTCAGGCTGGGGGTTGTCCCGGGGTATCGGGCTGGGGGTTATCCTGGGGTATCGGGCTGGGGGTTATCCCTGAGTATCCCTCTGGGGGTTATCCTGGGGTATCCCTCTGGACGTTATCCTGGGGTATCCCTCAGGGGGTTATCCTGGGGTATCGGGCTGGGGGTTACCCCTGAGTATCCCTCTGGGGGTTATCCCGGGGTATCCCGCTGGGGGTTATCCCGGAGTTATCCCACTTCCATGTGCTGGAGCTGCTCCTGGGTCGAAGCCAGCATCCCTCTGCCAGCTCCAAACGCTCCTTCCCGTGAAACCGGGCGTTACCACAGCCACGTCCCAGAGCTCCTTTATCTTTAAACCCGTATCAATATACCCACGGGCCCTCGAGGTTTTCCCGCCGCTCGGCTGCCTCCAGGTGCAGCATTCCCTGGAAACGCAGGAATAGGTGTTTTAAGAGAAAATGTTGCTTTTCTAGATGTTTACTACGACGTGTTTGCAGCCCTAAACCCCCTACCTGGGGGGGAGCAGAGATCACTCAGGGCTGGGGACAGCGGGTGGCCGGGACCAGAGCGGGTCTGGGGTCCCGCTGGGGTGACGGGGAAGGACCCGTCTGGGCACACGCGGAAGGTGGCGGCGCCTGAAGGGCCATAAAAAGGGTGGCAACGTGGGGGCAAAGGGCGGTAGCCACCGGCACGGGACGGAGCCTGCCGGGAGTCGGGTAGGCTGGAGGGCGGCGCGGTGGGCGCCCCACGGTTGGAGGGAGGGGGGCGGGGGAGATGCTGCGCGCCCCGATGCTGCCCCTTCGCCACCGTGGGGAGGGTGGCAGGGGGCTGGGGGGGGGTCGAGGGGTGCCCAGTGGTCTCCAGGCTGGGAAAGACAGAGGGATCCTGGCTCGTGGCAGGCTCGGAGCGGCTCTTGTTTATGGAATCACAGCCACAACCACCCCGTTGGTTGGGTGGGGGGCCCGGGGTGAGCCCCCTCCCTGCCCAGAAAGCTCTGGGTCTCCTCAGCAGCTGCCGGGAGCTGGGAATGTTCCTTGGGGGGTGGGACCCCTGCGCTGGACCCCACCCACGGGCATCTCCCATGAGTGCCCACTCCCCATCCTGGGATGTGTGCTGTGGTGGGGGGTGATGCTCCTGGGGGGCTGAAGGTCCCCCGGGGTGTCTCTCGGCAGCTCCCCCCCCAACCCCCAAAGGGAAAGGACCCCCAGGAGATGCAGGGGATGAGATGTGGGGTGGCAGCTCCTTGGGGAGGTGGGGAGAGGAGCCAGGGAGGGATTGGGGCTGCTCCCCGGGGTAAAACGGGGGAGCTCCTGCACCCCCAACACCAGCTCTGGGCCCTGCATCCGGAAGGATGCTGGGAAAGGGGCAAGGAGGATGCCTGGGGGGGCTGCGGGAGGGCTCCCTGCACCCCACACGGGGGGAAATGGGGTGAAATGGGGCTGAAACGGGGGACACACACACAATCCGCTCGGTGTGTGCTCTCCCTTGCAGCGCCCGGGATGCCGCAGCAGCACTGGGGACGGTACCCGGGGGCCCTGTCGTCACCTCCCCCCCCCTACACCCCTCCGGGAGATGCCGGGGCCGTGCACGGGGGTGGCTGCTGCAGGCTGCGGTGGGACACCCCCCTGAAAGGGGAGCTGTGGGTGCTGGGGGTAAGGATGAACACCCATGTGCCCGGATCCCGGTGCTGTGGATGCTCCCGGGCTGCCCTGTGCCCTTCCGCTTCCCAGGGCATCCAGATCCTGCTGGGAATCCTCCAGCTGGGCTGCGGGGCGGTCCTCGCCTCCTCCACCAGCGAACCCCTGCGGGTGCTGACTGCCAGGTCCTGCTACTTCATCTGGGGAGGGCTCCTGGTATGGGGTTCCCCCTGCCCACCCCGCCCCCCCGAGCTGATGGGGGGTCCCCTTGGTTTTGGGGCAGCATCTGCTTCTTCCCTCCTTCCTCCTCCTCTCCCGACAGTTCATCCTCTCCGGCTCCAGCTCCATGGTGGCGGAGAAGAAACGGGGTGTCTGCGTGGTAAGGGGGGAGGTCTCCACTCCCGGGGTGGGGGGGCTGCGGTGCCTGCTCCTGGCATCCCAACCCCTCCGGGTGACACCCAGGGCGTGGGTGCTCGCAGGGGCTGGGGGCTGCTTTGGGCACCCCGCTGCCGGGGGACCCCAATCCATAGGGGTGGTGGATGGGGCACGTGGGTGTATGCAATGGCTACGGGGCTGTTGGCAGAGCGGGGGGCTCACTGCACCTCCCAGACCCCCCGCTGAGGGCTGGCGGGAGACTTTGGGGGGGCGGGACGTCACCCACAGGGGTGTGCCTGTGGAGGGGTACCCACCTGTGGAGGGATATCTGCCTGGGGGGGGTACCTGCCTAAGGAGGGGTACCTGCCTGGGGAGGGGTACCTGCCTGGGGGGGGTACCTGCCTGGCTCTGTCCCCAACAGGTGAACGGCTGCCTGGCCCTCAATGTCACCAGCCTGCTGGCCTCAGCGGCGGGCATCGTCCTGGTGCTCTGGGACCTCAGCTTCCACCGTGACCCCCACTCCGGGCCCCACCTGGAGCTGGTGAGGCTGCAGGGGTTCCCACTGGGGACAGGGCAAGCTGGGATGCTCCCAGTGAGACGGGAATCCGAAATCTCCACCCCATCCCGCTCTGTCCCTGGCAGCGTGTGACAAGGGGGCTCCTGGGTGTCCTGCTCGTCTTCATCGCACCCGAGACCTGCATCACCCTCCTCTGCGTCTACTTTGGCTGGAAAACCAGGCTGGCCGGATCCACGCCAGCGAGCCCCGTGGGTGTCCGGGCGCGTTTCTGCCTCCAGGAATACGGAGGGAGAAGGATGGGGGGCTGGGAAAAGGGATGATGGGGACGCCGGCCCCACAGGGGATGTGTTACTCTGGGTGAGCCACCCCCAAACACCTTGGGGGGCAGCGGGAGGGGAAGCACAGCCTCCACGCCTTCGCATCCATGGGATTTTATTCCCGGCCAGGCTGTGGATTTCATCCCGAGCTTCGTGCCGCCGCCGCCGCCGGAGATGCTGCCATCCCCCCCGCCCTACCACGAGGTTGTCACGGCGGTGGACAGACGGGCTCCGTAGCGGCTCTGCCGAGTTCGGGAAGGGGGGGGTCGTCTGCCCATGGCTGGATCTGGCTCCCCGACTTTTCCCCCTCCCAGCGCATTCCCAACGCCGTGGCCTTCCCTGTGTCAGATGCAGAGACGTGGCGTGTCCCCGTGTCCCACCCCCAGTGCTAATAAAGGCCGAGAGCTGGTCCCACGCTGGTCCCGTGAGCTCCAGGCAGGGCTTAAGGAGAGCCCGAACCCACCGTGCAGTCCCCTCGGCGCCCACCCTGGGGGTCCTCGTGCCCGCCCCGGCTCTAAGCAGGTTGCTTGGGGACATCACGGGTGGCACCCGGGGTGCCACAGGGATGGGGGTGCTGGTGGCGGGTCCCCTCCCTGGGTGCTGCTGCCGTGAGAGGCGGAAGCAGCGGTGGGAAAGGAGGACTTTGGCAGGTCTCCCTGGGTGACTGCGTGGAGGAGGGTGGGTGGGGTGGGGGCAGCACCCCGGTTCCGAGGCAATAAACCCAACCCGGCACCTCCCGTGGCGCAGCCGCTGCGGCGGGGACAAGGGGCAGCACGGTGAGTGCGGGACTCGGTGATCTTAAAGGCCTTTTCCAAGCGAAAAGATTCCCTGGGGGAGCTGGGAGATGGGGTGGGGGGTGCCAAGGGGTCTTGCCCCGGGGTTGGGGGGGACAACACGGCAGTGGGTTACTGGGGCTGGCATCCGTCCCAGCTCTCCTCTGGGTCGAGGTGGTGGCGGTGCGAGGGGGCTGCGGGAAAGGGGTCTCCGTGCCTTTGGAGCTACGTCTCCCCCCCACATCCCGAACTGATGACGTGTGGGTCCGCTACAGCCCCTGGATGGAGAAGGAAGGGTGAGAAACAGGTAACAGAGAAAGAGGAGGGACGTGAAGGAGCAGGGGGGGCACAGCATGAGGGGATCCCAGCTCAACCAGAGCTACCTGCCCCCTCCCCTGCCCCGTGGACCCCCCCCCCCCCCCCCCCCCCCCCAAAGCGCAGGTCCCACCCCACCTTCCAAAGTGCCACCTCTGGGTGCCTTTTCCTGCAGGTCCGGCTGCCGCTGGATGCCCAGGAGCGACGTTCCCCCGGGAGAGAGCTGTGTGTGACCGGGGAGGACTTCCCCCCACCCCCAGCGTCCCCATCCTGCCCGCTCTGCCCCCAAGGTCCTCGTCCCCGGGCAGTCCCGGTGCCACCGGCCGCAGTGCCAGCCCCGAAGTGTCCCACTGTCCGTCTCCAGCCCCACAGGGAAGCCCCACGGCTCCGGGTGGTGGGTGCTGATGGCTGAGGGCTTCCTCCAGATGAAGCTGCTGGGGGTGAGCATGACCCTTCTCCCCCCACAAACACCACTGGGGGTCTGCTGGTGGGTTTATCCCCATGAGCAGCCCCCCCCCGGAGAGCTCAGCACCCCCCATCCCTCCCCACAGGCCCTCCAGGTCGTCCTCGGCGTGGCTGACCTGGGTTTTGGTGGGGTGGCCGCCAGCATCCCAGAATCCGGCTTCGCCTACTGGTCTACCACCATCACCTCCGGGTTCCCCTTCTGGGGTGGCATCTTGGTGCGTGTCGGGGAGTCGTGGGGCAGGACCCCCGGGAGAAGGAGGAGGGGTGCACTGCAAGCATCCCCCTAGTGGAAAAACACCTCTCCAAGCCTTATCCCATCCCGTGCCGAGCGTGGGGAGCAGCGTGGTGGTCCCCATCCCTACGGTGGGGGGGGCCAGGCCGACACTGCGCCGCTCCCCATCGCACGGCGGCTGCGCCGGGGTGAGTTTTCCTCCACCTGAGCATCGTTTTTCCCTCTTTTTGGGGCAGTTCATGCTTTCGGGATCCCTCCTGCTGGCAGCAGAGCACTATCCCAAGCCTTTGCTGGTGAGCACCCTCTCCTGCCCGCTCCTCCATCCTTCCCGGCTCGGGCAGAGGCCAGCAGGACTCGGATCCTTCGGCTTCTCCCAGCGCCGTGGCACCTCTCTGCCAGGTAAGGAGCAGTCTGAGAGCCCACGTTTGCAGCACCGTCGCCTCCGGCGTCGGGACCATCCTGCTGATAGCAGACCTGAGCGTCAGCATGACCAACGGGCACGTCACCCCCGCTTTTTTGGTAAGGGAACTCCCCCTCCGTGTCGCCTCTTCCTCCCGCGAGGTTTTCCCAGGTTGGTTTTCCGATGGTTTAGGGAGCTGAGCTGGTTTAAAGGTGTTTGTGCCGGTGGTGATGCGAGGGGGGAGAGGGGGCGTGCTGGGCTGGCCTGAAATCATGGAGGGGGGGGTTGGGAAGGAAGCAGGCAACTGTTTTCCTTTCTTTATTGCTGGGGAGAAGAGAAACAGCTGGCAAAATGCACGTGTTTTCCTCGGAGTCGGGATGTTGGTCCCCCGACGTGATGGGTGGAGGGCTGGAGAGAGAGATGGCCCCAGGGCTGGGCGTGAGGGATGCTTGGCAGAGCCCCCACCATGGCTGGGGGTCAGTAGAGGGGTCTGGCTTCACGTGGGGGGTCAGAACATCCAGGGCGGTGGTTTCCCTTGGGATATGGAGAAGGAACGCTGCTCCGGCCCTGCACCGTCGCCTTGGCCCGAGGCGGTGGGGGCGGCAGAGCCGGTCGCGTGACGCGCCGTGGGGCTGTGCCGTCGGCAGGCAGCCAGCAACGGGCTGTGGGGTCTGCTGCTCTTCACCGGCCTCCTGGAGCTCGCCATCGCCGCCCCGCTCTGCTACCAGGGCTACCAGGCCGCCCGCCGCCCGCCCCAGCCCGTGAGTAGAGCCCGGGAGGGCGGGAGGGTGTGGGAATGAGCCCGGGAGGGGGGGATTGGGGTGTCTACGGAGGTGTCGGTGACCCACAGGTGAAGTCCCCAAGCGTGTCCCCATGGGGATCGAGGGGACCCGCAGTTTGCAGGTGACACCGAGGTGGGTGGGGGTGTGGGATCTGCCTGAGGGCAGGAAGGGTTTCTAGAGGGTTGGATCCGTGGGCCGAGGCCGCTGTGTGAGGGGCAACAAGGCCAAGTGCCGGGTCCTGCCCTGGGGCCACAGCAACCCCCAGGCTTGGGATGAGGGGCTGGAAAGCTGCCCGGTGGAAAGGGACCCGGGGGGGTTGGTGGCAGCGGCTGGATATGAACCGGCGTGTGCCCGGGTGGCCGAGCAGGCCAGCGGCATCCTGGCCAACATCAGGGACAGCGTGGCCAGCGGGAACAGGGCAGGGGTCATGCCCCTGTGCTGGGCACTGGGGACGCTGCACCTCGAATCCTGGGGTCAGTTTGGGTCCCTCTCGGCAAGAAGGACACTGAGATGCTGGAGCGTGTGCGGAGAAGGGAACGGAGCTGGGGAAGGGGCTGGAGCACAATTCCTGTGAGGAGCAGCTGAGGGGGCTGGTGGGGGTCAGCCTGGGGAAGAGGAGACTGAGGGGAGACCTGATCACTCCCTACAGCCCCCTGGAAGGAGGGTGCAGGGAGGTGGGCTCCGTCTCTTCTCCCAAGTGATGGGACAAGAGGAAACGGCCTCAAGTTGCACCAGGGGAGGTTTAGATTGGATATTAGGGAAAATTTCCCCATGGAAAGGGCTGCCAGGCGTTGGAAGGGGCTGCCCAGGTAGGGGGTGGAGTCACCATCCCAGGAGGGGAGCGGTTGCGGCGCTCAGGAACACGGTTTAGGATGGCCTTGGCAGGGCTGGGTTGACGGTTGGACTCGATGGTCTTAAAGGTCTTTTCCATCCCAAACGATTCCATGTGTATCCCAGCCCGGGGGTCCTGGATGAGTGAGGAGTGGGACGCACGGCTGTGTGGTGACGGGGCTGACCTTTCTGCTTCGCAGGCTGCCTTCCCCACGCCCTACGCCGTCAACGGCACCCCCATGGATCTGCCCGTCAGCCTGTCGGCTCCCCCAGCCTACGGCAACGCCGGCTTCGCTCCCTAACACCGCCCGGAGCCGGCACGGAGGGAGCCCGTCTCCGCTGCTGCCCGGGCCAGGATGCCAGCCGTGCCGGTGCCGCCGTGCCGGTGCCGCCATTCCTGCCCCTTCCGTGGATGCCATGGGGAGCCCACAGGGAGCCCAGGAGACCCCACATCCACCTCATAGGCTCCTGGCCGCATCCTGACCGCACTCGTGGGATGAATTTGGGGAGGGGGCCACGCCTTGACCCCGTGTGTCGCTTCCCCTTGCAGCATCCCCAGTAAAGCAGAGGATGAATGGATGATGCCGCCCCGTCCATGGGCTCCGCGCCTCGGGAGAGGGTTGGGCGGGAAGGGGGGTCCGGACACATGCTGGGGGCGCACCCACAAGGGGCTAAATGGGGCGGGGGGCTTTGGGGGATTCACTGGTGCCCTGGTTTGGGGCGGAGCGTCCTTGCCCTGCCGAATCCCCGTGATGTCTCAGCGGAGCCTTGGGATGCGTCGGGAGTTTTACTGGGAGCGAAGGGCTGAAAGGCTGGAGCACAGCGGGAAGGTGATGATGGACACCCCCACCGCCCCCCACGGACGCGCTCCTGCCCAAAAGCCTTTTGGGGGACGCCAGGGGGGTTTCACGGAGAGCTGGCACCGACGCCGGCTCTGTGTGTGCCACGTGCCCCTTTTCCCTGCTCCGGTTGCGGTTTGAGCTCCCTTCTCCCGACCCTTTTCCCTCCCTGTTGTGTCTCCACGGGGCAGCCGAATTCCCAAAGGTGCCAAGGAGAAGGAACATTCCCACCAGCACTGGAGCAGCCACCTCCACCGGCCCTGCGCCACGGGAAGGTAAGGACCACCCCGGCAGGCAGGAATGCTCTGCCAGCCTCTGCCTGCCCCAGGTTTCCGAAGGCGGCACAGACAACTCGGTGTTGAACACCCCCGGGGGGGTGTTCCCTCCAGGGATTTTTGGGGGGGACACAGCCCACGGTCCTGGGATTACAGCCCAGGGGGTCTCTCTGCAGTGAAAGCTCACGGGCTGGCACCAACACTGCCTGGGAGCTGCTGTGTCTCCCGGGAACGCTGGATAAAAGCCAGATGCTTTTCCAAAAAAACCAGGAACCTGTCCCAGAAATGTGGCTTTTCCATCCCGGAACCGGTATCACAACAGCCCCGTGAGAACCAGAAACAGCTGGAGGCAAAGCAAAATGTTGATTTTTGGTGGTTTTATGGGGATATAAAGTTTTTCACAGGAAGCAGCGACTTTCCCTGGAAAACATTTCTCCATCACAACCTATTTTCTTTGGAAATAAACCCAAAAAAGCGAGGGGTTGGGGTTTTTTTTTGGGTTGGCGTCGTGGGTTAATCCCAGCCAGCAATCAGGAAGCACCCGGCCGCTCGCTCACCTCCCTCCTCCTCCAGCAGAGGAGGAGAATTGGAGGGAAAACCAAGGAAATTTGTGGGTTGAGATAAGAAGAATTAATAATAGGATAGAAATTAATAATTGGATAGGGATTAATAATGATTAATGATTAATAATGATACTAATAATACAGGTAATACTAATATTACTACTAACGTAGTGAGAATGATGCTAATACTACTAATACGTAACGAAAATGGGACTACGACTAATAATATGTAATGAAAATAATGGAAAATAAGCCAAACTATCCAATTGTTCGCCACCCGCTGCCCAACGCCCAGCTGGGTCCTGAGGAGTGAGAGCCGGAGGGTGACGGCACCAGAGCCGGAGCGAGCCCCACGGGCGAGACAGCCCCCGTGCCCCCGCCCCGATTTTGAGGTTTGATGGTACGAAATGTCCCTTTGGTGAGGTAGGGTCAGCTGTCGGGGTTGTGTGCCCCCTCCCCACCGCTTGTAGGGAAGAATTTGGGGGCGCGGGTGAGAGCAGAAGCTGGAAAAGCCCTTGAGCTGGTACCAACGTTCCTTAGAAACAACACAAACCAGCAGCGTTATCCCCGCTCAGCACAAACCCGTATCCACAACGCGGCCTCGTACCAGCTACTGGGAAGCAAATTAACTCCCTCCCGACCAAAACCAGCGTGGTTGGAATAGGATTTTCCGCTCCGAATCCCTCCTGTGCCGGTGGGAGGGGATGTGGGGTAGACGTCTCGCCCGGCACCAGCCCCTGCGTGAGCCACTCCTGGAGATTTAAGGAGAATAATAAAGAATTCCAGCTGTCGGGAGAGCAAAATCCAACCTAAACCAGCCCAGCTAAACCCCAAAGAACGTGTTGTGTGTATCCACAAAGCCAGGAATTCCTGCAAATAAGGGGCTGGAAGGCTCCACCGCTTCCCGCTTCCCGGCATCTGCTCGGCCAGACCCCTAAAAGCTTCACCTCCTCCGGCATCTGCTTCCAAACTAAATCATTAACATCCTACCTTGGGCTCCCGCCATCCCCAGCTGGATCTGGATTTATTTAGGAAGGGGAAAAGCGCTTTTTCTACGGATACCTCGCTCGGGAAGGGGTTTTGCCGAGGGCAGTCACGGCTGTCCCTGGCTGACAGGCTGCAACTTCAGGAATGCTTTAGGCGTCTGGAAAGGCGGATTTGGGAGGAAATCCAGCGTAACCGGGGGGGGTTTGGCCGGGAACACGAGCCGTTGCTTGCGCTGGAGGATACCCTGCGTGGTTAAAGGCTAAAGAGGGGATCCCAGGATTTCCACGGGGGCTAAAGCGTTCCTTATCCCTCGGGTGTTGGAAGGAGATCCCAGCCAGCGCCGGACTCGTTAGCGTCGGAGCGTGGAGAGAGGCTCTGCCTCCGGAGAGACACGGCCTTACCGGCAGAAATGCGAGGCCGAGAAGTGTCGGGAATGCGACGAAGCGGTTGAATCTCCTCCATCTCCGTGTTTTTCCTGGAAAGCCGTGCCGCCAGTTGCAGCCCTTTACGAGGCCCAAGCGCTCGCTCCCCAGCCGGGGCTGTGGGATGGAGGAATGCCATCAGTGGGATGGAGAAACGCCGTCGTGCAGCTCCTTCCCAGCACGCAGGCAGCTTTCCGCATCCGGATGGGGGATGTGGGGGGGGCCGCGGTGCCCACTGACCCCCCTGCTCGCTCCTCCTCCGGGACCCCAGCCCAGCCGCGAGCCGGTTGCTGCTCCTCGCTGGCCGGCTCTGTCCTACGAGCTCTTTGCCAAGCCCTGATCGTAGCTAAAATTCCTCCCCCAGCGTGGGGAAGGCACGGAGCGACTGTGCTCCCTTGCGTTAGCCAACAGACAAGGAGCTCGGGAAACGCTCCGGAGCCAAAATGGGACAGGGGAGGGGTGCGACCCCGCAGCCAGGCATCCCGCTCCCTCCCCCGCGGCACCATCCTGCGCCCAGGCTCGTGGCCGTCACCCCGGTCAGCCTCTCCTCAGTCCCCTGGATTCCCAGGGATGAAGAGAAAGCCTTTGGAATAGTCCCTGGAGAAACACAGAGTCTGCAGGGATACCATTCGCTCCCGTGGCTCTGGAGCCAAGGCCGTGGCCGTGCTGCCCATCCCTCTGCTCTGCTGGGAGACGCGGCCTCTGTCCATGACCCCCGCCTGGATCTGGTATCCCTGATCCCATGGTTTCCCCCAGGGCAGCCCGGGATAGGGGCGGGGGGGCTGCTGCTGCTCACCCCTGGCTGGGGATCGTACCCCACTGCCGGCCCCAGCTCTGGAAGCGGTGTGTCTCCAAACCAGGGGGCTCAGCTCCCTCTAGGGCCAAAGGAAAGGAAAAGGCGCTTCCAAAAATTCCACCTGCTCCTAAAATCCTCAGCTGGAGCCACGTTCGGCCCTGCCTGAGTCTGCGGGGGGAGGCTGAGGCAGGGATATGTGGGTTGGGGTCCCTCACGCTGGTGATGCCTGTGGCCAAGCTCGGAGATGCCGGAATCCTGTACCTAAATATTCCCATTCCATAAAAAAATAGCTCAGGAGAAGCCTGGGGCGGTGGTCAGACATTCACGGCCTCCAAGGGAGGAAGGGGCCCCCGACCCTGCCCCGCGGGACCCCCTCACCATGTGCGGTGGCTCCGTTCCCAGGCTCAGCTCTCATTTCCTATCGCAAACAACCGCATCTCCTCTCCCTTTGGCTCCCGCCGGAGCCGTGCCGGAGCCGTCCGGCACCGCAGGCCGTGCCGCTGGCTCCGGTGGGTGGGCTGTCCTCACCGGGGAGAGACCCCCAGGGCCGAAGGAATGAGAATCCCAGGAAAATCACAAGGCAATAAAGGAGTTTCCTCGGGAATTTATAGAGTTTATAATCCTTGGGCCGTGTCCTGTTCCACTCCTTTTTCCTGGAAGGGAAATTTCCAGGGCTGGCTGGCTCGTAGTGGCCCTAACGAGCCCCTCGTTAGGATCCTGCCAGGGCTGGCGTGCAGCTAATCACGGAGATGATGCCTGAGCAAAGCATCCGAAACCGGAGACAGGGAATGGGCCGGGGGGGGGGGGTGGGGGGTGTCCTCCTGGGAGCATCCAACCCCTTCCGCAGGCTGCAGCCAAGCCCTCGGAGCGGGTGCGTGCCGGGGCGGGGGGGGGTTGTCGGCCTCTCCCCGTGCTGTTGGCAAAGCCGCCTCGTTGAGCAAGAGGGGCCTGACGAGATTTCCATGAGCAAACTTCCCGCGGGGAGCAAAGGGCAGCGGGACCGCGGCTCTGCCCGACCCGGGGGGGATCCGGACGGCAAAGGGCGGCCGTGGGGAGGAGGAGGAGGGGACAGCTGGGCTGAAGGAGGTACCCGGGTGCGGGATGGGGTGCGGGACGTCCCCGTAAGAGGATGTCAGCGCTGCTGGTGTCACCGCTCACGTGGACGCGTCCCTTGTGCCAGGGACATCCCTGGCTCCCCAGCCCCGCTCTGCCCGCAGGCAATGGCGGCCACCACGGTGACCGACAGCGGGGGCGTGAGGATCATCACGGAGGTCATCCCGGCCACCGACCCCCGTGCGACCCAGCTGACCGCCGGCTCCAAGCCGCCCGCGCCCGCCGTGTCGTCCTTTCGAGTCAGAGGCTTCAGGAAGGCTCAGCCCAAAGCGCTGGGGGTGAGACGCAGCGTCCCGCGGGCACCTCGGGGGGCAAAGCGGGGGACGAGGACCCCCAGGATCCTGCTTGAGGTTCTCCCTAACGGGGCAGAGGTCACGGTTGGGGCCGGCTCACGCCGCGGCGCTTGGCCAGCCATCCCGAGTCCCTTCTCGGTGCTGTGGGACGCAGCCAGGACGCGGTGTGACGGAGGGAGCGGGGTGGGACGCCGCTAACGGCAACGGCGATCCCCGTTCTTTGCCGGTGCCGGAAGATTGGCGTCGCTTTGGGTCAAGAATGACCTGGGGGGGTGGGAATTCCTCCCCCTTGTCCTTCCCCAGACCATCCACATCTTCGGCGGGATCATCCACCTCTGCTTTGGGATCATCCTGACGGCGTCAGAGCACAGGAACCCTTCCATCCCCGTGGCCAGCGGCGTCCTCTTCTGGCTCGGGCTCCTGGTAAGCAGGAATACGCCTGGCCCCCACCTCGCCGCTGGCAAGGACGGCGGGATCTCAGCGGATCGGGGACCAGATCCCCTCGTCACCTCCTCTTACACCCACATCTTCGGGCTGTCCCCTCTGCGGGTGGAGGGAGGGGGGCGGTGTGTGTGCACCCAGGGGTGCTGGGATGGGCAGGCCGGGTGCTGGGCAGGGGTCCCTTGCTGCTGACCCCCTCCTCCCTGTTTTCTGAGCAGCTCGTGGTCTCAGGCTCTTTGCTGGTGGAAAGTGAAAGAAGAGAGAACATCTTACTGGTAAGGGGGTCCCGCGTGGCCAGGCTGAGGGGGGAACAAAACATTCCCCCGCTGCTCCTGAGCCTCCTGCCCCTGCCAGCAGCTGGTGGGACCCTCCCCCCGCAGCCTGGATTCACCCCCCCGGGGGCTGCAGCGGGGCACCTAAAGCTTGTCTCACCCTCAGGGGGTGCCCAGCTCTCTCCCCCCGTTGACCAAAGGGTGGGCAATCCGTCCCGCTTCAGACCCTCCACGAGACACGTGGGGCCTGGTGGAGTCCCTCTTGGGTGAGGGGGAGAAAATTATGGAGGGTGGCTGCGCTGGGGGCTTCTCCAGGAGTTGAATAATCCAGGTTGGAGACGCTCAGACAGCTCAAACGGCCCCAAGTGGCCTCTCCCTCGTCTCTGTGGCATCTTACGGGGGTCTCTGGCTGGGTGGGCATCATGCTGTCACCCGCACGGCTCCTGGCAGAAGGGACGGAGGTGCTGACGCGTGGTGACCCCGCACAGGTAAAGACTTGCTGCGTTGTCAACGTGGGAGTCATCCTCAGCACGTTGGTGGCCACCCTTCTCCACGCCGCGGCCATCGCTCGCAACATGCCCGGCTGCGAGGCCAACACGCCCTACCTGCTCAAAGCCGAGTGGTGCTTCAACCCCGAGAACAAGGTAGAGCCCCCACCCCGCGCCCCCCAGCCACCCCCCGGCTCCTGCTCGGGGGTCCCGCCTGAGGGACAAGCAAACAGGGCGGGGGCCACGCGGGGTGCTGCCAGCAAGCGGGACCCACAGGACGTTCTCCTAAAGGGGCTGGCGGCGCGTGGCTGAGACGGACGGACCCTCTGCTGGGTTCGAGACTGGCCGGAGGGCAGAGCACAGCGGGTGGTGGTGAACGGGGTGAAGTCCGGTTGGCGGCCGGTCACAGGTGGCGAGCCCCAGGGCTCGGTCTCGGGGCCGCTCTTGTTTAACGGCATTATCCGTGAGCTGGATGAGGGATTGAGGGCTCCCTCAGGCAGTCTGCAGCCAACACCACGTTGGGTGGAAGCGTGGGAAGGGTGGGAGAGCCCTGCGGAGGGCCCTGGCCGGGCTGGATCCGTGGGCTGAGGTCAGTTGGATGAGGTTCAACAGGGCCAAGGGCTGGGTCCTGTGTTTCGGTCACAACAACCCCCCGGCAGCGCTGCAGGCTGGGGGATGAGGGGCTGGAAAGCTGCCCGGCGGAAAAAGGACCCTGGGGGGGTTGGTTGATGCCGGCTGAACGCGAGCCGGCGCGTGCCCAGGTGGCCGAGCAGGCCAGCAGCATCCCGGCCTGTGGCAGGGACGGCGTGGCCGGCGGGAGCAGGGCAGGGGTTGTGCCCCTGTGCCGGGTACTGGGGAGGCCGCACCCCGGGTGCCGCGGTCGGTTCGGGCCCCTCGCGGCAAGGAGGGCGCTGGGGGGCTGGAGCGTGCGCGGAGACGGGCGCGGAGCTGGGGAAGGGCCTGGAGAACCAGCCTGATGCGGAGCGGCTGAGGGAGCTGGGGGAGCTCAGCCTGGAGCGGAGGGGGCTGAGGGGGCATCTGATGGCTCCCTGCAGCCCCCTGACGGGAGGGTGCGGGGAGGCGGGCGCTGGGGTGTTCTGCCGGTGACAGGACGAGAGGAAACGGCCTCAAGCCGCATCCGGGGAGGTTTAGGTTGGGCATTAGGAGGAACTTCTTCACTGAAAGGGCTGTCGGGCCCCGGAACGGGCTGCCCGGGGCCGTGGCGCAGCCGCCACCCCCGGGGGGTGCCCGAGGAGCGGCGCGGACATGGCGCTCGAGGACGGGGCGCTCGCGGACGGGGCACTCGAGGACGCGGCCCAGCGGATCGGGCGGTGTTGGGGTGCCGGTTGGGCCGGGGGCCCTGACAGCTCTTTCCCAGCCCCAGCCCCCCTGCGTGACGCTCCCGTTCTCCTCCTCGCAGGTCCTGAGCAACGGGCTGGATTCCATTTTCGTTGTTTTCTGCTTCCTGGAGTTCTGCGCGGCGGTGGCAGCCCTGGCCTTCGGGTACTACGCCGTGAAGCAGCACAACTACACGCGGATGGTGAGGACGGGCCCGTCGTGGGGCCCCGCCGTGAGCCCTGGGGGGGATGTGGGGTGCCAGCTCCGGCCTTGGGGCGGCGTTACCCATCTCCATCCTTCCCCTGCGGGGCCGTCCCGGGCCGGTGGCCCACGGGGGCTCCTCTACCTGACCCCAACAGCAGGATTTCCCCATTTTTCCTCTCCCAGGTGCTGTAGCCAGGGCTGAAAACCACCTCATGCCCCAACCCCGCCGCAGCGGAGGTGCCAGAGCCCGGGGGGGCGCCCAACGGTGGAGCCGGATGGAGCCCAAGACCCCTTTGTGCCCGGTTCTGGCCCCCCAATAAAGGCCTCTCCCACCCCAGCCCAGGCCACGCGTCTCCCCGGGACTCGCTCCGAGGGTGTGTGAGGGCCTCACCGGGCCCTCGCACCGGGTGGGAGTGGAAAGAACCGGGCGCGGGCCGCCAAAACGGCGGGATGATGGGCACCGTTCACGCGTTTGCCCGGCACAAACATGGCGGCCACGGCATTACGCCGTAGGGGAGGCGGGAAGTGTTGCCCGACACTAAAATGGCGGTCGGGACCTCGGCTCCGCCGCACTTCCTCTCTGAGCATGCACCTGGCGGCGGCGGCGCCTCTCTGACGTCATCTCACGGCGCCGTCAGGGGAAGGGGCCGCGTGGGGAATGGAGGGGGAGTGCGGGGCGGCCCCGGGTTACGGGGAACCCGGGGGGGCGAGCCCGGCCCCGGCCCCGGCTTCACCTCCCGCTTCACCTCCCGCCGCGGCCCGGCGGCGTCGGAGAGCCTCTAAGAAGCGAAAGGAAGCGGCCCCGGCCATCCCGCGGGGCAGGCCCAAGTCGGGGCGGGTGTGGAAGGACCCCGGCAAGAAGAGGTGGGCGCGGGGGGGGGCGGCTCAGGCCTCTGGGGGGGGGGGGGGGCTCTGGTGGAGCCAGGGCGGTTTGGGGGTTCTTGAGCTCGGGGGGCGGCCCCGCGAGTGCTTTGGGGCGAGACTCGGGGGGCGACAGAGGCGTTTTGGGGGTGGGTTGAGCGGGGGGGGGGGTCGGTAGGGGGTCACCCGAGCTGGCCACAGGCTTTAGGGAGGACCCGGAGGGGTCAGGGCTGTTTTGGGGGGGAGTCCTGAGCCGGGGGGAAGGTTTGGAGGGGATGTCGAGGCTGTGGGGGAGTTGTGGCCCGAGGAGGAGGGCCCCGGGGGGGCCGGGCCGCGGGGGGGTGGGTTTCTGCGAGCCGTGGGGTGTCAGCTCCTCTGGGCGCCGATGCGGCCCGTTCGCCTCCTCAGGTTCTCACACATGATCCAGGACAAGGCCCTTCGCAGCTCCTGGGCGCGGAAAATGAAGGAGCGGCAGGAGAGGAAGCTCGTCCGGGACCTGGCGCGGCAGCTGCAGGAGGGGAAGCAGAGGGAGCGAGAGGTAACGGCGCTTGGGCCCCGGCCCCCGCGCTCAGCACCCCACGAGCAGCCTCCCCCAGCCCCTCCGTGCCCGCCGTCTCCGTGGGGCGGGTTTACCTGGCAGCCGGGGGCTCCGGCGTCGGCGAATTCCCTGTTGTCCCGCCAGATCCAGGCTGCGGCGGTCACACCCTGGGAGGCGCCGACACCGGAATAAAGTCGCTCCGACAGCTGAAGCCTCGCGCAGGGGGCGGGAAGCGCTGCCGGCTGAGCGCCACGCGGCTCCCAGCCTGGGGTCTGCGTCGGCTGTGGGTCGAGCCGGGTGTGAGCCCGGAGGGGAGGGACTTACAGGGGATGTTTCGGTGTTGTTCCCGCAGGAGAAGAAGCGTCGAAGGGAGGAGAACTTGAAACGGCGCCTGGAAAACGAGCGCAAGGCGGAGATCGTGCAAGTGGTGAGTCACGGCGGCCTGCCCCGCGCCCCCCTTCGCTCCCGTCCCTCGGCCTGGCTCCTTTGGAGGATGCTGTGGATGGCACTGGGAGGACTGGGTGTCCTCCCAGCAGGGAGGGTGCCCCAGGGGGGTGGTGCCCACCCAGGCAGGCTGGGTGGGGTGTCCATGGGGAGTGGGGGGTGGGTTCTTTTCCCAGGTTAAATAAACCAGAGTTGAGGCTGTTCCAGGGATGGCCGGCACGTGGGTCTGTTGCCAGGGAAACGTGGCACTGATGGGGGATCGGGGCTCTGACAGGGGATCCAGGCACTGATGGGGGATCGGGGCTCTGACGGGGGGTCCGGGCTCTGACGGGGGGTCCGGGCTCTGATGGGGGATCGGGGCTCTGACGGGGGGTCCGGGCTCTGATGGGATTGGGGCTCTGATGGGGGGGTCCAGGCTCTGATGGGGATCGGGGCTCTGACGGGGGGTCCGGGCTCTGACGGGGGGTCCAGGCTCTGATGGGGGATTTGGGCTCTGACGGGGGATCCAGGCACTGATGGGATTGGGGCTCTGACGGGGGGTCCGGGCTCTGATGGGGATCCAGGCACTGATGGGATTGGGGCTCTGATGGGGGGATCCAGGCACCGATGGGATTGGGGCTCTGATGGGGGGGTCCAGGCTCTGATGGGGATCGGGGCTCTGACGGGGCGCCCAGGCTCTGATGGGGATGCAGGCACTGATGGGATTGGGGCTCTGACAGGGGGGTCTGGGCTCTGACATGGGGTCCGGGCTCTGACGGGGGATCCGGGCACTGATTGGAGGGTCCAGGCACTGACAGGGGGTCCGGGTACTGATGGGATCCGGGTACTGATGGGGTCCAGGCTCTGATGGGATCCGGGCACCCTCCGAGTGCTTTCACGTGGGGAAGTCACGCCTTTTCCATCTGGCAAAGCCCCGGGAGCTGGGGGGTGGGAGTGGTGAGGACCCGCACAGCAGCGCTGGGGAGGACTGGGGTGTCTCGCCTGTCCCTCTGGCCTGAGCTGGAGCAGCTTGGAGACGTTCCCAGGGAGGAGGTTTAGGATAAATCCGACCCGGAGCCGGCCGGGACCGTTGCTACGCCCGCCCCTTGGGCACCGGGCCGCGCCGGGTGGCCTGGCTCCGGTGGGAGGCTGCTGAGCCCTGGCTTCCCCCGGGGGCGCGCGGTCTTTATGCCTGAAGACCCCTTATTCCTCCCCCAAATCCAGATCCGGAACCCCCTGAAGCTCAAGCGGGCGAAGAAGAAGCAGCTGCGGCGGGTGGAGAAGCGGGACACGCTGGCTCTGCTCCAGAAAACGCCCGTGGGGCGCGCAGCGCCCGCGGAGTGAGCCCCGGGGGGGGGGGGGCGCCGAGCACCCGCCGTGCCGTCGGGATTTCCGCCCGTCCCGCTCCTTTCCCGGGGTGTTCCCTCGGCTCCGCGCGCAGGAACAGCTGCCCGCACCCTCGGCGTTGGAGGAGACAGCGGGACGGGGCCTGGGGGGGGGTTACGCAGCGCCGTGAGACCCTCCCCCCAATGCCGGGAAGCAGCCCTGCGAGGTGGGGGTGTTGCTGAAGGTTGGGGGGCTGGAAGAAGGAATTTCACCGGCCCCAAATCCGCGTTTTCTGTATAAAAATCAATGAGAACTGACGCGCACTCGCCTCCAGCGTCTTGGGGGGGGGCTGGGGGCTCCGATTTGGGGTGTTCCCTTGCCGAGGCAGAGCTCCCTGAGCCTTCCTGGGGTGGCCCCTCGCCCCCCTGAGGCTGCCCCTTCCTCCAGGAGGTGTCTCGCCCCCCCGGAATGAGCCCTGGAGTCGGAGGTGGAAGCGGGGGCGGGGGGGGGGCGCGTGGTGCAGCACAGCCCCTTGTTGCCCTTCTCTGGGGGTTCAGCACCACTGGAGGGTGGGTTTTGGGGGGCCTGGGGGTGGGCCAACCCCCAAATCTGTCCCCCTTTCTGGTTTTTCTCGCCCTGTAGCCCCCCCGCTCTGCATTCCTGCCAAGGGAGGTGTCTTCTGCCTGCCCCGAACCGCTCCGGCGGGGCGTGGGGGGGCCAGCACGAGGCTGCAGGCGGGATAAGCTCGTTTGCCGTGGGTGGGGGGGCTTGGCAGGAGCTGTGGGGCACAGCAGAGCTGTGGGGCACAGCGGAGGGGCGGCTGCCAGCCCAACCCGGGTCATGGGGCAGGAGGGCTCTGCCCTGGGTTAATGATTGCCAAGGCAGTGCAAGAGTCCTGCCCCCCCCCTCCCCACACCCTCCCCACAGCCACAGCGCCAGCTTACACCCCGGCCTGGTGAGAGGAGACGGGCGTGGGGGGGCTTTGGAGCCCATCCCCGTGGCTTCAGGGCTTGGGGAGGGGGCTGCTTTCCTGGTGGGGTGGATTGGGGGGTCTCCTCCCAGGGCTGGGCTGGTGCCAGCACCTCGCTGGGCTCTCTGAGCATTGCTGTGCTTGGGGGGGGTGTGTGTGGGGGTGTGGGAATGGGGAAACGGAGCTCTGCTTGGGACTGGGGGGCCAGTAGCCCCTGCCCCCAGCTTGCCCCCAACCCCTGGCCCAGCCATGGGGTGCAGAGGATGGGGGGAGTGGTGAGGCTGGGGGACAGAAGTAAAGGGGGTGTTTGCCGGGTGATTTTGGGGTGGGGGCTGCTGAAGGGGGGGGGTGTGGAGGGAGGGCCGGGGCCCAGGGAAGACGGGATGGGCCACAAACCCCGTGGCCCATCCTTAGGATCCCTAGGGACAGTCCCCAGCCCACGGCGACCCCCCCACCCCCCATTCCCCCAGCACCAGGGTGACCGTGGGGGCCCGAGCAGGACGCCGGGGGCGCGGGTGACGCTCCTCTCCGTCCCCAGGTGCGCCATGGTGGAGGTGACGGTGACGCCGCGGTCCTCGCTGGCCGACCGGCCGGTGCGGGTGCAGGTGCGGGGACTGTCCCCGTCCCAACTCGTCACCCTACGGGCGTCGCTGACCGACGAGCAGGGCGAGCGCTTCCAGGCTCGCGCCTTCTTCCGTGCCGACGGCGCAGGAGAGGTGGATCCCGGCGTCCACGCCGCCCTGGGGGGCAGCTACGCCGGCGTCTGGCCCATGGGGCTCTTCTGGTTCCTGCAGCCCGACACCCTCTTCCGGAGGCTGGTCAAGCGGGATGTGGCCGGCAGCCCCTTCCTCGTCCGCCTGGAGGTCTTCGACGGCCTCTGCCTCGTCACCGCGCCCCAGGACCGGCCGCTGGCCTCCGCCGAGGCCGAGCGGTGGTACGTGGGTCCTGGCGTCCAGCGGGTGCCCGTCCGGGAGGGCAGGGTCCGCGGGGCCCTCTTCCTGCCGCCCGGTGAGAAACGGGGCGTGGGGGAACCCCCCCGCGGGGACACGTGGGATGGCGCCGGTGGCTCCTCTTTCCCCCCTCGGTGACAGTCTCTCCGGTTGACCGCAGGACCGGGACCCTTCCCGGGGGTGATTGACATGTTTGGGGGTGCGGGTGGCCTCATCGAGTTCCGGGCGGGGCTGCTGGCCAGCCGGGGCTTCGCCGTGCTGGCCCTGGCCTTCTTCGCCTACGATGACCTGCCCCGCACCCTGGCCCAGCTCGACCTGGAGTATTTTGAGGAGGCGGCCGAGATGCTGCTCCGGCACCCCAAGGTGAGCCCTGCGGCGTGGCGGGGACGTCCCGGGGAGGGGGGCTGTCCTGGTGGCTGAGGACATCCCAGTGAGCAGCATGTCCTGGTGACCGGGGATGTCCTGGCAAGCAGGGATGTCCTGGTGCCATCCCGGTGACCGGGATGTCCTGGTGACCAGGGATGTCCTGGTGCCATCCCGGTGACCGGGGATGTCCTGGTGACCAGGGATGTCCTGGTGCCATCCTGGTGACCGGGGATGTCCTGGTGACCGGGCATGTCCTGGTGCCATCCTGGTGACCGGGGATGTCCTGGCAAGCAGGGATGTCCTGGTGCCATCCCGGTGACCGGGGCTGTCCTGGTGACTGGGGACATCCCACTCACTGGTGACATCCCGGTGACCAGGGCTGTCCTGGTGACTGGGGACATCCCACTCACTGGTGACATCCCGGTGACCAGGGATGTCCTGGTGCCATCCCAGTGACGTCCTGGTGACTGGGGACATCCCACTCACTGGAATGTCTTGGTGACATCCTGGTGACCAGGGATGTCCCAGTGATCTGGGAATGTCCTGGCAAGCAGGGATGTCCTGGTGCCATCCCAGTGACCGGGGATGTGCTGGTGACCAGGGATGTCCTGGTGCCATCGCAGTGACCAGGGATGTCCTGGTGACTGGGGGTGTCCCAGCCAGCGGGTTGTCCTCGTGACTGGGGACATCCCGGTGACATCCCGGTGGGCGGTGCTGCCAGCTGGCTCCGTTTCCCCTCCCTGCAGGTTCGAGGCCCCGGTGTGGGTGTCATCGGCGTCTCCAAAGGAGCCGAGGTGGCCCTGGCCATGGCCACCTTCCTCCCGCAGGTGGTGGCCACGGTGTGGATCAACGGCACGGCCTTCCTCCACGGCAACCCGCTGGTCTACAAGGACCTCCGCATCCCCCCCATCCCCTACTTCCCCGAGCGCGTGATCTTCACCGAGGTGGGGGCCTTCGACAACTCGGCCATCTTCGCCGACCCCCGGGACCCCGCGTACAGCGCCTCGGCCATCCCCGCCGAGAGGGTCCGGGGGAAGGTCCTTTTCGTGGTGGGGGAGGCCGACCGCAGTTTCAACAGCAAACTCTTCGCCGAGCTGGCCATGGCGCGGATGCCCCCGGAGAGCTGCCGCCTCCTCTCCTACCCCGGGGCCGGGCACTTGATCGAGCCCCCCGGTTCACCCCTCTGCAGCACCTCCAGCATGCGGAGCACCCCCCGGCCGGTGCTCTGGGGGGGTGAAGCCCAAGCGCACGCCAGGGCCCAGGATCACTCCTGGCAGGAGATTATCCAGTTCCTGGAGCTCCACCTTGGTCCCGCTGCCACCATGAAGCTGTGATGGGTGTACGGTGCTGGGGAGGGGGCTGGGGCTGTCCCCCCCCCCAGGCTCCTTGCCCGGTTGGATAAAGTGCATCCTTCCGGTCGGCGCTGCCTGTTCCTGCCTGTATTTATGGGGAGGGGGCACCAGGTCCCGGCAGCATCCCTGTGTCCTATAGGCACAGCCGTGGGGAGGGGGTGTCACCCCCCTTTAATGAGGTTTGAGGGGGGGGGCTACAGCCAACCCCCCGGCTCCACGTGCCCATTGACCATGAGCCGCGGTTCGGTGCCACGAGCCGGTGGGATTTGGGGGTGGGTTTTCCGCTGGGAATGCGGCTCCCAAGCTGCAGTTGGGCCCCCCCCCGGCCCCTGCCACCCCCCGGGGCCAGGATGGAGGATGGAAACGGGCAGCCGGGCACGTTCACGCCCAGCACGTGCCGGGGCAGGGTGCGGGAGCCGGCCGTGACACCGGCGAGGGGGGGGGGTCACCGGGTTTAGTCTGTCATAAAGATAAGATCCAGAAGGGAAAGTTCTGGAGACGGAACCCACGAAACGCTGCGCTCAGCAGCCACCCGTGGGACCAAGGTCCGTCCTCCCCGTCCCGTGGCACCGGCACGTCCCACGGCAAAGCTCGGCTCCAGCTTTTCGGGGGGTGCCCGGACCGCAGCCCCCTTCTCCTGGCCACCTCGGGAACGAGCATCCCGGGGCGTCGGGCACCCGTGGGGCATCGGGCACCCGTGGCACGTCCAGCGGGATCGTGAGCCCCCTTGTTGTAGGGTGAGGGCAGCACCCGGCTGCCAGGGGAGCCCCCCCCCGCCGCCCCGGGGCAGAGGGAGGTGATGGCCGGGATGAGGGGTGCCCTGGGGACCCCCCCCCAGCCACGAGCAGCCGTCTGGATTCCCCGTTTGCAGGAATGGTTTATCCCGGCTCCAGGGGACAAAGTGCTCTCCGAGGGGCTTCCGGTTGCCCCGTGGCACCGCCGGGGCGTGTGGCCACCGAGGAGGGGATTTGGGGACAAGTGCCCCAGCCCCCACCGGGGCCGTACCACCGTGCTCCCCGCCCCGGTCCATCCGTAGCGTCCCGGTCCCACAGCTGCCCTGGCAGTGGGGTGTCCATCGGGGTGCCAGATGCCACCGCTGTCCCCACCGACGCGCGGCAAACCCCGAGGCTGTGTGACAAGGGGGTGGGCACACAGCAGCCCCCTCCTCGCACCCAGATGGGACCTGGGAATCCCGGTGCCGTCTCCATTCCCCGTTCGCAGGGACAGTCTCTCCCGGCGTGGGACAAACCGTTTCGGTTCCTTCCCGGTCACCCCGGCGCGGCCGCGGGAGGTGACCACGGGGCCGGGGAGAACGAGGTCACCGGTGGGAGGGGAGCGAGGAGCCCTGGACAGCGTTCATGTCCCTGTTCCAGCGTGGCCCCACTGGTCATCTGACACACACACCCCCCCAGCCGTGTCCCAGCCACCCGGCTATAAATCCGCAGACCCCACAGAGTGTCCGGTGCTCCGGCCTCGCTCGCCACCATGGCACGGAGCTGCTCCTTCCTCCTGCTCCTGCTCCTGCTGCCCCCGGAGCCGGGAGCCACCCTCTCGCTCCTGCGGTACCGGTACGACTGCGGGGACCACGGCATGCAGCTCCTGGCGTACCCCTCCCCGGGCCACACCGTCCGCTTCAAAGTCATGGGTGAGTGAGGGGGGGGTGGGGTGGGGCAGGTGGGCGCGAGCACCCCCCGTCCGGGACCTCTCCTTGGGGTGGCGTGTGCCGGATCGCCCTGGGTTACCCCAAAATCCGAGTGCCCCGGGGGTGGTCGGTGTGTCCTGAGGGAGCCCAGGGAGGCTTTGGGGGGGGAGGGCGGAGGGGCACGGCCCCCGGTTGTGCCACCTCACGGTGTCCCCGCAGACGAGTTTGGCGCCCGCTTTGACGTGGCCAACTGCTCCATCTGCCTCCACTGGCTCCACGCCGGGGAAGACGGTGCCATCGTTTTCTCCTCCGGCTACGACGGTTGCCACGTCCTGGTGAAGGTGAGGCTCCCGCCCCACCCGCGGTGACCCCCCACCCGTGCCGGTGGGCTGGGGGCGACCGTCCCTTTGGCCGCAGGAGGACCGGTATGTCCTGAGGGTGCAGCTGGAGGAGCTGCTGCTCAGCGGGGCCCCGGCCGCCTCCTACGACGTCAACGTGACCTGTCCCCAATCCGGTGACGAGGGGACCCTCGCAGCCGGGGCCGAGCGGGCCGAGCACCGCGCCGGCCGCGGCAACAGCGTCCACCAGACCCAGCGCGATGTCCTTGTCCCCTTGGCCCAGCCTGGCCTCCTGCACCACGTGTCCCAGTCCACTCTCGCCCTCCCGGGACCCCAAGTCGACTCGGAGCAGGTTCATCCCGTGGCTCAGACCCAGCCGGTTCTGGTGCATCCGGGATTCCAGCCCCAACCCGACACGGTGCATCCCGGGCTCCAGTCTCACCAGGGTGTAATGCTCCCGGGGGTTCACCCCCAAAACCAGCCGGGGCTGCTGCATCCCAGGGCTCAGCCCCAAAACCATCCCAGGATGCTGCATCCCAGGGCTCAGCCCCAGCCAGGGCTCCTTCGCCCAGGGCTTCAGCCCCAAAACCATCCTGGGATGCTGCACCCCGGGGCTCAGCCCCAAAACCATCCCGGGATGCTGCACCCCTGGGCTCAAACTCAGCCAGGGCTCCTTCGCCCGGGGGCTCAGCCCCAAAACCGTCCCGGGATGCTGCTTCCCGGGACTCAAACCCAGCCAGGGCTCCTTCGCCCGGGGATTCAGCCCCAAAACCGTCCCGGGATGCTGCACCCCGGGGCTCAGCCCCAAAACCGTCCCGGGATGCTGCTTCCCGGGACTCAAACCCAGCCAGGGCTCCTTCGCCCGGGGATTCAGCTCCAAAACGGTCCCGGGATGCTGCACCCTGGGGCTCAAACCCCACCAGGGCTCCTTCGCCCGGGGCTTCAGCCCCAAAACCGTCCTGGGATGCTGCACCCTGGAGCTCAGCCCCAAAACCGTCCCGGGATGCTGCATCCCGGGGCTCAGCCCCAAAACGGTCCCGGGATGCTGCACCCCGGAGCTCAGCCCCAAAACCGTCCTGGGATGCTGCACCCCGGGGCTCAAACCCAGCCAGGGCTCCTTCGCCCAGGGCTTCAGCCCCAAAACCGTCCCGGGATGCTGCACCCCGGGGCTCAGCCCCAAAACCGTCCTGGGATGCTGCTTCCCGGGACTCAAACCCAGCCAGGGCTCCTTCGCCCGGGGCTTCAGCCCCAAAACCGTCCCGGGATGCTGCACCCCGGGGCTCAAACCCAACCAGGGCTCTTTCACCTGGGGGTTCAGCCCCAAAACCGTCCTGGGTCGGCGTCCCGTTTGACGCACGCTGGCGCTCAAACTCACGCAGGCTTCGTGCGCCCCGCTCAGCCCCAAAGCCAGCCGGGCTCAGCTCGCCCCAGCTTCCACACCCACTCCCAAGGTGGGCTCCTCCGCCCCGGGCTCCAGAGCCAAACTGGGCTGGTGCATCCCGGCCCGGGGCTCCTGTCCCAGCCGGGTTTGGTACGTCCCGGGCCCCAGGCCCAGCTCCAGCCGGGTTTGGTGCACCCGGGGCTGCAGCCCCAGGCCCAGCCCGGCTTGCTGCGCCCCGGGCTCCACTCCCAGCCCAGCCTGCTGCAGTCCGCCGCGCTCTTCTACCCCTCGGCGGGGGCAGGTAAGCCCATGGGGAGGGGGGCAGCCGGGGCGGGGTCCTCCCCATCCCTGGAGCAGTAGGCGAGGGCACGCTCTGTGGGTGGGGGGCAGGAGGATGATTTGACAGAGGGGATGGTTGGATGGGGAGGTCGGGGGGATGCTGGGGGTGGGGAGGTCAGGAGGATGGTGGGGGTGGGCAGGTCAGGGGGGATGGTGGGGGTGGGCAGGTCGGGGGGATGCTCGGGGTGGGCATGTCAGGGAGATGCCCGGGGTGGGCAGGTCAGGGGAATGGTGGGGGTGGGCACGTCAGGGAGATGCCCGGGGTGGGGAGGTCAGGGGGATGCTCAGGGTGGGGAGGTCGGGGGGATGCTGGGGGTGGGCAGGTCGGGGGGATGCTCGGGGTGGGCATGTCAGGGAGATGCTCGGGGTGGGCAGGTCGGGGGGATAGTGGGGGTGGGCACGTCAGGGAGATGCCCGGGGTGGGGAGGTCAGGGGGATGCTCGGGGTGGGCAGGTCGGGGGGATGGTGGGGGTGGGCATGTCAGGGAGATGCCCGGGGTGGGGAGGTCAGGGGGATGCTCGGGGTGGGCAGGTCGGGGGGATGGTGGGGGTGGGCAGGCCGGGGAGATGCCCGGGTGGGCACATCAGGGAGATGCCCAGGGTGGGCAGGTCGGGGGGATGGTGGGGGTGGGCAGGCCGGGGAGATGCCCGGGGTGGGCACATCAGGGAGATGCCCAGGGTGGGCAGGTCGGGGGGATGGTGGGGGTGGGCAGGTCAGGGGGCTGCTCGGGGAGGGGATGCTGAGGGCAGGGTCTCCTTCCTTGCCCCCCCCAGGCACCCAGCTGACGCAGGAGCAGTGCCAGGTGGCCGTGGGGAGGCTGCCGTGCGTGGCGGCGCAGGGCCGGGAGGCGTGCCTGCAAGCGGGGTGCTGCTACGACGACACGGACCGCGCGGCGCCCTGCTACTACGGCAACACGGGTAGGGGGGCTCGCCCGGGACACCCCACGCCTTGGCCGGGGGCGCAGGCCCCGCTTGACGGAGTCGCGCTCCCCCCCCACACCCCACCCCCGGTGCCGTAGCCACCGTGCAGTGTCTGCTGGACGGGCACTTCGTCCTGGTGGTGCCGCGGGGCATCGCCCCCCAGCCCTACAACCTGGACAGCGTGCGCCTCGCCAGCCCCCAGCCCGGCTGCGAGCCCCTCAGGGCGACCGAGGCCTTCGTGATGTTCCACTTCCCCGTCACGCAGTGCGGGACCACCGTCCAAGTAGGGATGGGACCCACCCCATCACCCCGAGAACCCCCACCCTAGGCGCTCAGAGCTGGGGTGCGGGTGCTGACCCCCCCCGGTGGACCCCAGGTGATCGAGGACCGGCTGATCTACGAGAACCAGCTCGTCTCCACCATCGACGTCCAGGGGTTCCCGGCGGCTCCATCACCCGGGACAGCATCTACATGTGAGGGGCAGAGAGCTGGGACCCCCCCCTCGGCAAAAACCCACCCGCCTCCCCCCCACCCCTTCCCCACTGCTGCTGGGGACCCCTGCGGCAGGGCCCCTGGAGATGCCCACCCCTCCTTGGGCTGGGGGAGCTGATGCTGCGGGGGTCTGGGGGGCACCCATGTCAGCCCCACGGCTCACCCCACTCCACTCACTGATGCTGGGGGGGGGTCTGGGGGCCACGGGGGGGGATCCACATCAGCCCCACAGCTCACCCCACTCTGCAGGGATCTGGGGGCCACGGAGGGGGACCCCTGTCAGCCCCACAGCTCACCCCACTCTGCTCACTGATGCTGTGGGGATCTGGGGGGCACGGGCAGGATCCACGTCAGCCCCACGGCTCAACCTACTCCACTTGCTCATGCTGTGGGGGCCTGGGGGCCATGGGGGGGATCTACGTCAGCCCCACGGCTCACCTCACTCCGCTCACTGATGCTGGGAGGGCCTGGGGGCCACGGTGGGGGTCCACGTCAGCCCCACGGCTCACCCCACTCCGCCCCACCACCCCCCAGCCTCCAAGCCCGCTGCATCTACAACGCCAGCGACCTGCTGCCGCTCCACATGGAGGTGGCCGTGCCCCCCACCGCCACCCCCTTGGCCATGCCGGGGCCGCTGGGGCTCCAGCTCCGCATTGCCACCGGTGAGCAGCCCCCCACACCCCCTCCCCTAAACCCACATCCTCCCGCTCCCTCCACCCCGCTCATCCCCTCACCCTCTTCCCGCAGACGAGACCTACAGCTCCTACCACTCCGACGGCGCCTCCCCCTGGTGAGGGTGCTCCGGGACCCCATCCACGTGGAAGTTCGGCTCCTGCAGAAAACGGATCCCAACCTGGTGCTGGTCCTGCACCAGTGCTGGGCGGCCCCGAGCCCCGAGCCCACGGCCGAGCCCTGGTGGCCCATCCTGGTGGATGGGTGAGAATGGAGTGGGACACAGGGGATGGGAGTGGGATGGGAACCCAGCGGAACCAACCCCGGGGGGGTCCCTCCGGTCGCCCAGGTGTCCCTTCGAGGGGGATAACTACCGGACACGGCTCGTCCCGGTGGGTCCGGCCACGCCGCAGCTGCCCTTCCCGAGCCACTACCAGCGCTTCGTCATCTCCACCTTCGCCTTCGTGGAGCCGACCCCCTCCACGGCGGTGCTGGAGGGAGAGGTGAGGCGGGGGGGGTCCCACAGCATCACCCCCAGGGGCGCAGCCGGGGTGCCCACAGCATCACCCCCGGGGGCACAGCGGGGGTTTGGGGGTCCCACACCATCACCCCCGGAGGCGCAGCGGGGGGTCCCACAGCATCACCTCCGGGGGCGCAGCAGGGCTTCGGGGGTCCCACAGCATCACCCCCGGGGGGTGCAGCGGGGCTTCGGGGGTCCCACACCATCACCCCCGGGGGCACAGTGGGGGTGCCCACACCATCACCCCCGGGGGCACAGTGGGGCTTCGGGGGTCCCACACCATCACGCCCGGGGGTGCAGGGGGGTCCCACACCATCACCCCCGGGGGCACAGTGGGGGTGCCCACAGCATCACCCCCAGGGGCGCAGCGGGGGGTGCCCACAGCATCACCCCCAGGGGCGCAGCGGGGCTTTGGGGGTCCCACACCATCACTTTGGGGGTTCCACACCATCACCCCCAGGGGCACAGCGGGGGTCCCACACCATCACCCCCGGGGACGCAGCGGGGCTTTGGGGGTCCCACACCATCACTTTGGGGGTCCCACACCATCACCCCTGGTGGCACAGCGGGGCTTCGGGGGTCCCCAACCCCCCCCCCCCCCCGCAGCGTGCGTAACCCCGCTCAAACCCACCCCAGCGCCTTCGCCCCGAGGGGGCGGGGAGCCCGCGCTGGTTTGGGGAGGGGGCTCCCAGGAAGGGGGGGGTTGACGCCGGCCCACCCGTGACTTGCAGGTGTACATCTCCTGCAGCGCGTCCGCGTGCCACCTGGCGCAGCCCGAGCCCTGCCGGCCCTCCTGCCAGCTGGGAGTGCCCTCGCGTAAGTCCCGCGGGGAATGTGGGCTGCTCCCGCTTTTCCAAACCCCCCCCCCCCCCCACCCCCCCCACCCACCCCCCCGACATCTTTCCCAGGAGCGCGACGGGCTCCGCGGGACACGGACGCGGCGGGAACCGTCGTCGTCACCTCGCGGGGACGCGTCGCCTTCCCCGAGCTGCGGAGGGGCTGAGGGCGAAGGGTGAGTGACCCCCCCCTCCACACCCCTGCACCCCCCCCCGGCGCTGCCCCCTTCGCCCAGCCGTAACCAACCCTCCTCTTCCTCCCGGCGCCGCTCCCGCGTCCGGACCCAGACGCTTCCCAGCTCCGGGAAAATAAACGCGCGCGGCACGAGCTCCGCCGGCTGCGGTGGTGGTTTATCCGTGGGGAGGGGGCGCGGGAGGAAAGAGG
The DNA here is from genome assembly GCA_027574665.1 of Rhynochetos jubatus. Taxonomy (NCBI): domain Eukaryota; kingdom Metazoa; phylum Chordata; class Aves; order Eurypygiformes; family Rhynochetidae; genus Rhynochetos; species Rhynochetos jubatus. The sequence continues at coordinate 1,717,013 of CM050663.1, forward strand.
GTTCCCTATCCCAGCGCTGGTAACACCCCCCCCCCGCCCCCAGCCGAGCCGCCTCCGCTCCGGAGCCGTCCGTAACCCCGCCGGGATACGGGGAATAAGCCTTTTATTGCCGTAACGGAACCGGATCGGCCGCTTACAAAACCTGCGGGAGATTCCCAACCTCCCCCCCCCCCGCCCCCCCCTAAAAAAAAACCCCACATCCCTGACACAAATATCCACCAGCGCCGGGGGGCGGAGCCCGTTATTCCACCGGTTACAACCACAGCACGGAATCTACAGCCGGAAAACGCCCCCCCGCCCCCCCCCCCCAAGGCGCACGCGATCCCGGTAGGAAAACTAACCCGACGCAGCCGTGAGATACAGGGAAAGCGACATCCCCCCCCCCACACCCCTACAGCCGGGGGGAGCCCGGAAGAGTAATAAAACACCTGCCTCCCGCCCCCCCCCCCAGCCCTGCCCCGTCCCAAATTCCCACCCCAAATCCCAGCCCGGCGGCGAGATTCCGGCGCCGCGTCCGGGCCCTACAGGCTGTAGAACTTGAGGCTCCGGTCCATGCCCGTGGAGGCGATGAACTTGGCGTGGTGACCGAAGGCCACGCCGGTGGTCAGGCCGCTGTGCTCTGCGGGGCGGGGGGACACGGGGAGACACGGCTCGCGGTCACCGCACCGAGCGGAGCGACCCCCCCTGGCCCGGCTCCCCGGCCTAACCCGGGGCGGCGAGGGGAGCTGGGTTTGGGGGGTGGGTTTCCTGTGCGCTGGGGGGTGGGTGTGTCCCCCCCCGGCGAGCCCCTTACCTGTGAAGTGGAGGATTTCCGTCCACTGCTTGCAGATGTAGATCTGGACGTCCGTCCCCCCCAGCGCCAGGTACGTACCGCTCTGGTCAAAGATGAGGGACTTGACCTGTGGAACAGGGAAACGAGGCTTCGGATCGGGCCTTCGGAGCGCGGCATCTCCACGTCAGCCCCCTCCCCGAAAAACCTTGGGAGGGCGGGTTCTGCGGGAGGAACCTCCCAGGTCGCAGCCGGGGGTGGGAAAAAATAGGGCTGACCCACCTCGAAGTTATTATCCAGCTGCAGCGTTTTGAAGTTCTTGAGCTTCCGCAAATCCCAGAGCTTGACGGAGGAGTCGTCCGCCGCCGTGGCCAGGTAGTAGCCGTTCTCGGAGAAGGCGATGCTGGTGATGGGGCCCGAGTGCCCCGGGAAGTTGGCCACGTTGGTGCGTTCCTAGGGAAAAAGAGAGTTAAGGGCAGGGAAGTGCGGCGCCCGCGGGTCGGGGAGAGCGTGTGTGTGTCACGGCAGCTCTGTGCCGTCAGTCCGCTCCAGGGTTAACGGGCGGGCGGCCGGAGCCGGGTGCTGTCAGTCCGCTCCAGGGTTAACGGGCGGGCGGAGCCGAGTGCCGTCAGTCCGCTCCAGGGTTAACGGGCGGGCGGAGCCGAGTGCCGTCAGTCCGCTCCAGGTTAACGGGCGGGCGGGGGGCCGAAGCCGGGTGCTGTCAGTCCGCTCCAGGGTTAACGGGCGGGCGGGGGGCCGAAGCCAGGCACTGTCAGTCTGCTCCAGGGTTAATGGGTGGGCAGCCGGCTGGCCAGAGCCGGTTGCCATCAGTCTGTTCCAGGTTAACAAGCAGGCAGGCAGGCACCTGGAGCCGCAGGCCACTGGTGCACTCCAGGGTTAACGGGGGATGGGTGGGCGGAGCCACGCCATCAGTCTGCTCCAGAGTTAACGGGCGGGTAAAGGTCGCGGTTTTGGAGAAAAACGCGTTCCCCGAAGCACCGCTGAGCGGATCCGGGCACCGTGCCTCGGACGGAACGCTGCTGGGCACCAAAGCGAGCGACTCCCTGCCTCCCCGTCCCCCCCTCAAGCCCCCGCCAGAGCCAGCCCTACCTTCAGATCCCAGATCTTGATCTGAGAGTCCATCGTCCCCGTCCCAAAAATGAGCCCGTCGGGGTGGAACTGGGCGCAGGTGAGAGCTGCGGGGGGAGATCCGGGGTCAGGGACTTTCAGACTTTGACAGCAGCCCTCTCCCCCAAAGTTCTGAGCTCCAGGAGCCCAGGGTGGAAAATTCCAGCTCCCCCAGGGTGGAAATACTCAGCCTTACCACAGCCAGAGCTCTCGTCCGTCACCTTGGTGAGGACACGGCCGGTCTGGATATCCGAGAAAGCCCAGTACTGAGAGAGAGGACGAGCACGGTGAGTACAGACACGGGAAGCGGAGGAGGGGGCGTTCGTGGCCCTGGGGGGGGTCTCACCTGGTCATCAGAAGAGCTGAGGAGGTAGTCGCCTGTGGCGTGGAGGCTCAGCCCCGTCACAGAGCCTTCGTGGGCACGGACAACCTGGACGCACGAGGAATTGGGCACGGACCAGATGCGGATAGTAGCATCGGAGAAGCTGAGAACACCAAATCCTGGACAGGGACCAGGCAGGGAGGTTAACACGGAAAAAACCCTCCCCTCTCCGTCTGAGAGAGCTTTCTACAGGCCAAAACTGGCCTGTCGCTGGTCGGCACAGAGCGGAGACCCCACCCCGTCGCCAGCCGGCACGGAGTGGAGAGCCCCACCGGAACAGAGCGCCAGGAGAGAGCCCAGAAAACCCGATCTGGGACAGCCTGGATGAGGAAGGAGGCCGAGCGTGGGCCTGAGCACACCTGAGAGGGGTGGAAGACGACGCTGGTAACCTTCTTGGAGTGCCCCTTGAGCGTGGCCAGGATCTGCTCCGAGCTCTTGTCAAAGACGATGACGTTCTTATCAGCCCCGCCTGGAAAACAACGCGGGCAGCGGGCAGATGGGAGCGGGGCCAACCGAGTCCAATTCCACCCGCTCTTCCGGGAAGCGCTGCCCCTGAGAAGCTTCGCTGGGAGGCGAAAGGATCCCTCGTGCCCCTTTTCCCACCTCTATCCCGCAAAAGCGAGGGGAACAGGCCCTGCTCCCAGGCAGCCCCAAGCTCTCAGGGGACACCGGAGCGTCGCCAGGACGCGGAGGCGGCTCCCTTACCGGTCAGGATCTTGTTGGTGTCGGAAGGACAGAGATCCAAGGCAAGGATTCCCGGGATGCTGGCGCTGTGCAGCCCCTGCGCGAGGGAGGAGTCGCCAGGTTAACGCAGAGGCAAGGAAAGGATCCGGGGAGGCCCTCGAGGGAATCACGGCCCTCCCCTCGCTCTGCCCGGCAGCAGATCCGTCGCTTATCGCCGCCGCGAAGCGGAGGCCCGGACACCCAGCTACGTGGCCGGGGGTGGGGGGGGCGGAGTTTCCAAGCTCCCACCCCGCAATCGCGGCACTCACCACATGCGAAGCGACCTGCCGGTACTTGCTGAGCTCCTCCGGCTTCACCAGCTCCTCCGGAACCGTCTTCCCTCTCTGCAAAAGGAAAACGGCGCCGAGGTAAGCATCGGCCTCCCACCCAGGCCAGCGCCACGTCGGCCTCCCGCTGAGGCACGCATCAGCCTCCCACCCAGGCCAGCGCCGCATCAGCCTCCCGCCAAGGCACGCGTCGGCCTCCCACCCAGCCAGCACCACGTCGGCCTCCTGCCCAGGCCAGCACCACATTGGCCTCCCGCCAAGGCACGCGTCGGCCTCCCGCCCAGGCCAGCACCGCGTCAGCCTCCCGCCCAGGCACGCATCGGCCTCTCGCCGAGGCCAGCACCCGCGTCAGTCTCCCACCGAGGCCAGTGTCACGTCGGCCTCTCTGTGGGAAGGGCACGGCCCGGCTACCGGAGCATCTTGAGAGCGCAACGCAGCCCACTTACCTTCTTCCGCTCCGTGGTCAGCACCGTGGCCTTGTCTTGAAGCTGGAAAACAAGGGGAGGTGGTCACGGACCGAGCGAGGGTCCCATGGGGTGGGGGGGGGGAAGAGCCAGCGCTGAAGGCTGCGGCAGGAAAAGCGAACGTCCCGTACCTTCTGGATGATCTCGGGGGTCATGCCAGCGAGCTCTCCCAGATCCATGGACTCCCCAGCTCCCTGCACAGGGCAGAGGAGGGGGTGGGTTACACCCAGAGCGGGAGCGCAGGGGAAACGAGCGGAGAACGGCAGCGGGGAACCGAGAGGGGACTCACCGCCACGTTTGGCTGGGAGGACGGCACCGCCTGGGGCACGATGAGGCCGGCCTGCGGCTTCAGAGTCGCCAAAGCTGCAGAGGCAGAGCGAGGCTGTGAGCGTCACGAGCGCTCCAACGGGGAAAAGGAGACGGCGTCGGGGCTGCCCGGCCCCGCGTCACCCCCACGTCACCTTCTCTGGCGGCGGTGACCTCCTTGGTGAGGCGAGCGATGACGCGACAGGCCGCGTCGTGCTGGTAGAGCGCGTGGGACAGCTCCTGGCGCGTGGTCTGCAGCTGCTGGCGGAGGGTGAAGCTGTGCAGCATGACGGCGTCCTGACAGGACGAGGCAGGGTCAGGCAGGGAAAACGTGGCAATTCCCGGTTCCGGTTCCGGTTCCCCAGCCCGGCACTTACCCACTCATCCTGGAGAGCTTTCAGGATGGCCGGGATGCTGGTGGCAGACGGAGGTTTGGGCCGGATCGGGTGGGCGACTGGCAACGGGAACGCGTCAACCGTGTCCTCGACGCCTCCATCCCACCCCCACCCCTCCGCCCGCCAACCCCATCCCTCCGGCTCGGCGTCCCGTCCTCAGGGCCACGCTCGGCCTCCCCCAGGCTAACGGGGAGACCGACCCTCGGAAATCCTGTCCCAGGGTGCCAACACCCCCCGCCCCGGGGCTCACAGCTCCCCCTGGGGGCTCACAGCTCCCCCCGCGCCGGCCACGTTTGGCGCCCGCCCAGACCCCCCCGTGGCTGTTTCTCCCCCCCCCCCCAGGCCCTAATCCCATCCCCCACGTTAATAAACCCAACTGTGCCCAAACGACTTGCGCCCCCCGGCCTCTGGCCAAGCCCCGGTGCTTCCCCCGGGAGAACCGCACAATGCAGCTCCCGCCTGGTTCCGGTACCTTTGATGTCGATGAGCTGCTCCTCGGAGAGGGGCTGGTTGTTGACGGGGTCGGTGCCGTTCTCCGCGATGTATTTCTCGATCAGCCGCCGCTCGTAGACGTGGTTGGAGACCGGGGAGACGCAGGGGTGCTCGGGCACCTCGTTGGAAACTGCGGAGGGAGGGAGGGGGACGCTTACGGGGACGCTGGGCGCCTGGCGGGCCTCGAGTCCGCAGGGGGCCCGGCAACACCCCCGTCCCCCCGCCCCCGCCGCCGCGGGGCCTCCTCACTGGAGCAGATGAGGGCCATGGCGGACGCCGCGCACCCCCGACGCTCTCAACGCTGCCCGTTCCGGTTCGACTCGCCGCTCCGGTTCTGGTTCCGGTTCTGGTTCCGGTTCCGGGCGGGCGCGCGCGGCGGTCGCGGCCTTCCCGACACCTTCACGCGGGCTCCGCCGCCGCCACCACCGGAAACGGAAACGCTCCCGGCATGCCCCGCGCGACGCCCTTCCACGCACGAGGGGGTGGGGGGGTGGGGATTGTTGTCATAGCGACCGTATCCCGGCATGCCACGGGCGCCTCCGGACTACAGCTCCCGTCGTGCCCCGCGGCGGCGGGCGGCCGTTACCAAGGCCCGCGAGCACCGGGCCCGCTCTGCTCCGCAGCGCCCCCCGTGCGGCGGCGGTGAGCGCGGCCCCCCCCCGCCGAGGGGGGCCTGGGGGGGCGGGCGTGGGGCTGGGGGGGTGAGACGAGGTTGGGGGGAGCCCCCGGGGTTGGGGGAGGCCCGGGTGGGGGGGCAGAGGGTGGTAGGCCCCGGTTTGGGGGGGGATCCGGGGGGCCCGGGGCACCCGGGGGGGATAGATGGGGGGGCAGGGGGGGGGATGCGTGGGGCTGGGGGGGTGAGACGAGGTTGGGGGGAGCCCCCGGGGTTGGGGGAGGCCCGGGGGGGGGGCAGAGGGTGGTAGGCCCCTGCTTGGGGGGGATCCGGGGGGGGCCCAAGGCACCCGGGGGGGGCAGGAGGGGGGCGTGTGTGGGGCTGGGGGGGTGAGATGAGGTTGGGGGCAGCCCCCGGGGTTGGGGGGTGTGCTCGGGGTTGGGGGGGGGGGCAGAGGGTGGTAGGCCCTGGTTTGGGGGGGGATCCGGGGGTCCCGGGGCACCCAGGGGGGGTAGATGGGCGTCGGGGGTGGGTGCGTGGGGCTGGGGGGGTGAGACGAGGTTGGGGGGAGCCCCCGGGGTTG